>JANHFL010001761.1:487693-505887 GCA_032468155.1 Oxyrhabdium leporinum | reverse complement strand
GAAGGAAGGAAGGAAGGAAGGAAGGAAGGAAGGAAGGAAGGAAGGAAGGAAGGAAGGAAGGAAGGAAGGAAAGATTTACAGGGAATAAAGCAAGGGAAAAACCCAACTTTTCTTTTCTACACACAAGTGGAGAAGACCTTCAAACTCCTAGAGGTCAATGATGAAATATTTGAAATGGTTTTAATTATTATATTCTCAAAATTGCATTTCACAGCAAATTACTGTGGAATGAAGGATTATTCTTACCTTATCAGACTGAGTGTTCTCGTGTAGAATCCTAGCGTCTATGGCAGCAGCCAGCAAATTATTTGCTGCAGTAATGGCATGAATATCACCAGTTAAGTGAAGGTTGAACTATATAGGAATGAAATATGAAAAAGACATTCTTTTTGCACACTCCATTAAACTAGTGTCAGTTGTTTCAACCCATCCAAACATTCACTTCTGGGATTAGCAGTTCATATGAGCAGTTTGAAATATTATGGAATCATAACTGTCGTGATTGAAGTGATTTACGATGTTATAGATGGTCCCAGTTCTGTGTTCAATAACTTAGTTCTGATGACCTAAGCAGAAATTCATACAGGAAAGTTGAAAATATTACTTTTTTAATGTGGCAGGCTGTGGGTGATTTGCAGAGATCCATTTAGAAATCATTTTGATTTATGATTTGGATAAAGAGGAACAAAAATGACATGTGTTTTAAAATAACTGTATAAATCCACCTCAGACTCTATAAGAAATAAAAATCTGGGTGGCAAGTAAAGTGTTTCATATGTTTCCTTAATTGAAAAGTTTAATTAATATCCCTGAGAAAATTGATCCAATGAATGAATGAATCTGTCCATGTATTTGTCCATCATCTACCTACATAATTTATATAGCCAAACATCTCACAGAACAAGTGACACTTACAAGTTAAAACAATCAATAAACACCCACAAATGTTATTACAATTATTAACAATTAAAACATCTACAACTACAAAAAAACAAGCTGAAATAAAATTTAGAAGAAGGGACTAGCTCACCCACTCCCTTGGGTCCCCAGGCCTTCTGATACAACCAAGTCTTGAGTGATCTTCAGAAGCTCAAAGAGATGAGGCCAACCTCACCTCAGTGGAGAGAATAATCCACAATGTGGGCACCACTTCAGAGAAGGCCCACTGTCTACGGCCCACTAAAAGTAGTTCCTAGACAATGAAACCCGTAACTTGTCCTCTCTACTAGATCTAGCGAGATAGGCAGATGAAATCGGGGAGAGGTGGTTTTCAAAAAACCTGGTCCCATGCCATAAGGGTTTTAAAGATCAACACCAGCACTTTGAACTGGGCCTGGAAACAAATTGGATACCAAAGCAGGTCATGAAGTGTAACTGCTCGTGCCATTGCACGAGTATAAGCAGAGAAAGGTTGATTTTTTTGGGTGGAGGGCACTAGAAACTAGGGAGTCACTTTTTTCTAGGACTGTCTGACTTAACCCTTGTTTTGGAAGTGTCTTGTGTATGAACCTGGGATGTCCTGCAACGCTAACAAAGATGAAATGTGCACCCCAACTCCGGCAGCAAATTATCTTGGGCCAAACTGGTAATTATTTAAAAATTAAAGTTGGGTTGCTATTTAAATTAATTTCACAGAAGAATAATTTCTGTGCCTCTACTCTTTCTCAATGCAGAGGACAATTAGTTTTCCAAGGTAAATATTTGTTTACCTCTTCCATGGGTATGATTTGAGCATATCCACCTCCTGCTGCTCCTCCTACACAATGAAGAGAACATGTTAGCAAACTGTGGATGATAAAAAGTCACGATTTCCCCTCATTTCAAGTTGACATTCCTTCCTTACTCAGCTCAGGATTATGATCAGAAAGCTAATCCAATTTCCTTATATCAGATTTGGATTGCCTATTGTCTCCAGCATCTTTTGGGTTTATGAGAACACCTCAAAAACCCCTGGAACAGGGTAAATGTTAGGTGAATTTGGAAAGGTTTGAAGGATTTCAGGCATTTGAAGGTTAAAACTCAGGAGACTGCCAACACCTTTCCAGACTAACACATTGTATTAAAAAGCATCAGCTTTCCTCAGCTATAGCTACAGGGATGTAAGGAATGAAACACATTTATTCCTCTCAAATTGGCTTCCTTTTCATATGGGATGGGGAGTTTAAGAAACAAACAGGGTGTGTAAAACTGAAGGCGGTGTAATGAGCTGTGAAAATAGCCTTGAGAGGTAGGAATAAGAGTCATAGCCTAGAGAATAGTCTGCTAAACAATATTTGATTCCAGAGGATTAATGGGGTACAAAAAGTGTCTTAGAAGAGACGTTTCCTAGTTCTCTGGAAAGTAAAGGTAGGGAAGGGCGGGAAGTGTGTTCACTTTCAAACTTGCAAGATGCTACTGCAAACTTAGAATCAGGGTAGTATTAGTAATCATGGTTTTGGTTTTTTATGTGGACGACCTTACAAACTGCTAAACCGGGGGTCTCTAAACTTGGCAACTTTAAGACTTGTGGATTCCAACTCCCAGAATTCCCCAGCCAGCATGGAGGGCCAAGAAATTCTGGGAGCTGAAGAACACAAGTCTTAAAGTTGCCAGGTTTGGGGACCCCTGTGTTCAGCCATTTGAAAAAAGTCCACAACTTTTGGCCCTATCTCCTCTGCTAATAACATGATGCCACCAGCCAACCCTCCTGTGATTTTCAAAGGGAAATTACTGCCTGCTCTTATATGAGGAAGTAATGCTTACCTTTAACACCAAAAGTAGGTCCTTGAGAAGGCTGTCTTAGGCAGGCAAAGGAATTTATTTTAAGGTGGGCTGTCAGTGCTTGGACCAAGCCAATTGTCACAGTGCTCTTCCCTTCTCCAAGAGGTGTCGGTGTAATCCTAACAATATAAAACAATACATCACATTCCATCAATAGGTCTGCTGGTAGCCTAAATAAGGATATTTCAATCAAATAATGATATTTTACCATTCTTATGTAAAAAAAATCATCCAGGCAGAAACATATGCCAATCATAGAATAAAACAGAAAGAATATAATCTAGGATGATATATAAATTAGACAATTAGTTCTGATAATTAATCACATTAGACCTTTAAATTGAGTCATAGTAGAGTTGTGAACAATAGGGATACACCAATGCATCTATACCTCCTACCCAAATTATTATTTTATATTATAAATTATTACTTTAGCAAAAATAAAATACAGTGAATCACACCACCAGTAAGATAGGATTTGTCAAGCTTTGCAGCGCTACAATCCACTATAATTCCATATAGGATTGACCTTTATCATCATTTTGATATCACCTAAGAATCTGCTCTAAATAATAAAATTGAACTAAAGTTTAAAACCAAGACCCCGGGAAAATACAGTGATTTTGAATGCAAGGCTGGCAGGGAAAAAAAATCTTCCATACAATGAAATCTCTTTTTGCTGGATGGCATTTTTTGATAATAAAATATTAGAAACTTGGATGACTGAGGACATATGAAAGAACAGCTTGACAATCTTCTTGAGTGTGAACAGTGAAGGTACAAGTGTTAGAGATTTTCTTCTTTAATTTCCCCTTTTTAAACATAGTTGATATGATACACAAATAATAAAATCAGTGTTAAAAAGCATTACCAGTTGTGAGATATTATGTGCAATCAAAATTCACTGGCAATATTTCAGCTTAGAATTGGCTTGAGGTAAATCAATGTTGTGCCTACTGTCCAAGGGGTTTCTGAAGTAATGGTCACTAGCTTCAAAATGGCAGGCACCATTAGGTGATCGAAGCTCTGCCTCCCTTTAACACGTGAATATCTTATAAAGAGTGGAGCTTCCATCACTTTAAAGCAATGATTTTGCTGCTAATGCAATTGGTGGTGCAGTGGTTAAAATGCAGTAGTGCAAGCTACTTCTGCTGACTGCCGGCTGACTGCAGTTCGATTCTCACCGTCCCAAGGTTGAGTCAGCCTTCCATCCTTCCGAGGCCAGTAAAATGAGGATCCAGATTGTTGGGGGCAATCTGCTGACACTGTAAAGTGCTTAGAGAGGGCTGTAAAGCACTATGAAGTCTAAGTGCTATTGTTAAAGCCCTTCTACTATCTGACTGAATAAAAAGAGGCATATCTATAATAAAAATTTATCATGGATAAATATCAATTATGCACAACATTCTGTTATAAATGATTAAACAGAAGTTAAATTCTTCAATGGGTACCTAAGCTGAAGAGCTGTTTTTCTCACAGTCGCTAAGGCTAGGTTGTCAGTAGAGTCAGATATCCATAATATGACCGGAATATAGTCTTTGGGGTCCTCAGTTTTAATGAAATGTTGCCTTATGATTTTTTTTTATATTTTGCAATGCGAACTGTGCAGACACAAGTTTGAGCTGGACAGCTGGATAAATTCATTTAATCAATAAATCCCAATATTTTCAGAATGATTAGAGCAAATGTACAAACTCATATTTTTCCTGCTCTGCATGGATATGCTAGCTGTCCAGAAAGCCTAGTGATGCTCCTGTTCAGGCTCTGGTTTCATCAATGCATGCAAGAAATGATTCTCTTTAGGTTCTCTTTAGATTCTCTCCAGATTTTCCTTACCATTATGCCTGAAGAAGCCCTCTCCTCCAAGCAGAGCAATAAAAAGGTGAGCTTTTGCTGTGCTGTTATTTGTTCAACAAATTTACTAGCTGTCCAGAACTCAATCAAACAGAGCTTAATAGCTCAATAGCACGCCAGAATTCCTTACTACAGTCCCTCAAATTTCTGATTTGTATGATTTTAAAATGATATTTTAATTCTATATATTTTACTGAAGTCACATGAATCATATGCTAACAACACTGCAATGTTGTCTTTTTTCACAATTAACAATTTTCAGTGTCTATAATTGATTTCACAAGTTTCCTATAAATTCATCCCCCAAAGATAAATATAGGATTTTTCCAATGCTTCGTGGCAATCTTTCGGGACTTAGAAACACTGCAGTCTGGACAGCTTGCTTAGAAAATGACGGATATTCCATTCTTACAGCCTGCCGAAGCATTTTATTCTTCATCCACTTCCATCCTACTGATACTGTTCCTTGCAGAGGATTGTGAAATATAAACAAATAAGTTCCTCCCCTTGTTCCCCTTCTCAGCAAAATCATTTCACTGTCTTTCTGATTTCTTAACCAAGCCAATATTTATGCTGTGTGCCATTTTCATGACGACTGTCCACAAAAAAAAAGAGAAGACACTTCTTTAATACTATTCAATTTGAAAAGGATGTCCTTTTACAACATCCTCTGGGGAAAAATAACTGTATCAAACTAGATAGAGATGATCCTCTCTAAAAGATAAACTAAATTTCATCCAGTTCTTCCAACCAATTAGTATGCGGGCAACAATGAGAAGGCACCAAGGGGGCAAATGGTAATATATGCATTGTGATGTGACTGCACACATTATGTGCAGTCTCATATTTGTCTCAAACATGGCATCATTGCTAAATATTTCTGAAATTATATCAGTGTGTTGTTGTCAACTTGTCATAATTGTGGCCTATTATGAAACCAATTATTAGTATTTTTCCTTTGAAATAAAAGTGCCAGACTCAATTTGGCTCAGATTAGTGTACATCAGTTTAATATACAGCATATCATAAATGACTAAATATTCAGTTCCCCTCCCCAAATTTCTTGCGTTTATAATTTATATCTTTTGTGAGTTCAGTGCATTCAAAGAGATATACAAATATTCAGATTCAAGCTTAGAGTGTAATGAATGAATCTCTGAAGCAAGGTAGATTCTTTTCAAAATCAAACCTAAGTTTGAACTGGATTTTTTTGTCTATTCCAAAAATCCAACTAATTAATTTCCAAATGAGAACTAAAATGGAACTGCATCATGTAAGGTATTTTATCAATTTTGTCACACACTAAAATATAGTCAGAATTTAATCCGTCTTGGTCAAAAAGGATATTTTATATTTTAAAAAATATTGAAAATATTCCAGATATTTTATTTTTATTAGCTAATATCAATTGAAATGTTAAAAATTTGTTCATTCTTCTGTTGCATGCTGAGACACATTGAAATCATTACTCACAGTCAATGTTTCAAAACGTGCATCTATATTACTTAAAATAATTAAATTTTACTCATACCTGTCCATTTTTATATCTATCAAGCTATCAATCAATCAGTCAAATGACATGATTTTATACTCCTTTCATCATTTACTCCCAGAAGTTTTGAACTTATGATTCTTTTTAAATATTATTTCATTGATCATTTTAGAAAAGGATATAAATCACAATACATGATAGACATATAAAGATAATTAAGAGTAGAAAGAAATAAGTAAACACATAATGTCTATAATGTCATGAAAGTTATAGTTTTTCAATATATCCTTAATTACTACAAAGGTAATAAAAATGAGTACAATTTAGGCATATCTCAGAGACACTGTGTGTTCAGTTCCAGACTACCACAATAAAGCAAATATCACAGAAAAATGAGTCACACAAATGTTTTGATTTCCCAGTGCATATAAATACAGTGTACTGTAGCTTACTAACTGTGCAATAGCATTTGTGCCAAAAAAAACCCTCAATGTACATGTCTTAATTAAAAATAATAATTCTTGCTAAAAAATGCAGATCATTACCTGACCTCCAGTGAATCATAATTTTTTTTGCTGGTGAAAGCGAAGCACAATAAAGCAAAGTGCAACAAAACAAGGTATGCCTGCAGGTTTCCCCTTTTTTAAACGCAATGTATAAATAGCCACTTATCTACAATTTTATAAACGTATAACAGTAAATTTAAGGCTGAGTCTGAACCTTTTTTAAAAAATGGAGGAAATATAAGACTTTAAAAAAGTATTAATGATGCAGAGAGTAAAGTGATAAAAATGAGTGTATGACTACGAGTATTTTGGTGAACCAAAATTGAGCGAGATGTGTGTAGAAAGGAAAAGTTGTTTTCCTATCTCACAAAACACTTATGGAAATTAGCAGTGCTTATTTAACAGAATTAGACCTGCCTTCTCTAGGATGCCGTTATTCCGATATGTTAAAGATCCGGTCCCATAATTCCCATGTAAAGAGGAATTGTTTCTATTTAGCTGTAAAAACAATGACCACCATAAATTTGCACTGCAATCAGTGCATTTCTGCAGAGAGATTTCAAAACTACTCAAGCTATTCATCTGGGGCATCTCTTTTATCAGCCAGAGAAAATTCAACTTAAAAACCAAACAAAACTAAATTACATTTTCATTCACATCATTCCCATTCCATTTCTAACAGAAAACGCTTGCCAAGATATGCTACAGTTAACTGTTTAAATCTGTGGTACTTTAGCAAATGCAGTGAAATAAGTAGTTTATTTAAGGTATGTGACATTGCGGATTACATTTTCATTCCCAGGGATATACAAGCATTCAAGCAGAAGTGAGCCAAAAGCGGTAACTCCTATTGCATGACCTCCTAAAGACTCAAGCTAGAAATCCACCTCTAATTAGAAACATATTTCCCTGAACTCCAGAAACTTTGCAAAAGGTCCAGCTGTCCGTGGTAGGCTACATTTGCTTTGGGTGAAAGATGAAATCAGAAATATTTTTTTATTTATCTTTTAAAAGAACTGAATATTTTGTCTATCATTATTTAACAAAAACAAACAAACATGCTTCTAACAATTTGGTGAGCTCAGAAAAACCAATGTTTTCTGATAGTCTGAATTTCACAATAGGGCCAAGGGAACCAAGTTACAAGAGCCTGGTAGATTTTTTTCAGTTTCTAGCTCTCAGCACATTTTAACTATCTGATGATCTCTTGATGTTGGAAAGGGAAAATTCTGTAAATGTAACATTTTATACTTGCATTCTGAACCAAAGAGGACAGTTTAAAGAGAACATGAAAGAAAAAAGAAGCATACAGGTAGTCCTCACTTAACGATCGGTTGCTTAGTAGCTGTTTGAAATTATGATGGTCCCCTAAAAAGTTACTTATGACCTTATTTTGAAGTTCTAGTAGCTGTTCCCTACAATCATATGATTGCACTCTGGATTCTTGGCAACTGGCTCACTTTTACAGCTGTTTTTTAGCGTACCGCAGTCACGTAATTTCAATTTTTGATGTTTTTTTCTGGTTTCCAGCATTTACTTACAGCTTCTGGCAAAAAAAAAATGCCATTGCATAAAATAGATTCACTTAATGACCGCTGTGTTTACTTTATGACCCCTGCATTTACCTAACAACTGCCAAAAAATGTTGCAAAATCAGGCATGGTCACATGATCATCGACTTAATGGCTGTAATGACTTATGACTGTAATGATGACTGATTGGTGATAAGAACTACAGTAGATATGAATTTTGGAAGATTCTGCAATATTCTAAAACAAAAACGTGCACACTTTGGTGCCATCTACTGTTTATTTGGGTTTATGTAGCCCTAGTCAGGTAGCCCATCACATCCGAAAAAAACTAAGTGTGACATGGTAAAAAATTGTTGACAGCTTATTTGCTAACGGCAGCATTCATGGAATAAGTAGCACCTACTAGAAAATTAAAGATAGACGGTATTGAAAAATTAAGCATATTTATATATTTATTGGATTTATGTGCTACCTAACTCATCTGGAGACAAACACGCACACACACACACACACACACAGGTACAATAGCTCATTGCAAGATAAGCGGAAAATATAACAAATAAATAATAATATAAATATAAAGCCGTGTAACAATGGGCCTTCATAATCAAAGCAGTGAGACAGGACAGGAGGGCATATAGCTGAAAACAAAGGAGAACAATAAAAGATGCAACTCTGGCACGGATAATTCTCAAAGCAGAGCTATGTAGCATGTGTTGCTAATTACCTGGGTGACGGGAACCAAAGTAAGCTCCAAGTTAATAAATAGTGCAAAGAACCTATAGATAACTGGGGACATTTAAACTGAACATAAACATCCATTAATGCAGGTTCTTTATTTCTTAATATTGTATGGCTTGATTTGTAAAAGAGTCACACCAGGTCCTCACACCGTGACCCAAGCTCCTTCTGTGAGAGAGCTGATCAGAGCAATCACATTTAATCCATAATTACTGTTGTCTCAGGGAGAGGTAACTTTGGCTTTCCCTTCCAGAATTGCTCCTCAGAGAACTTGCAGTTAAATTGTAAGTAGCAAATTTAATATGTGCTTTGAAGACCAAGCATTGCATGGTGATTAAAGTGTTGGACTAGTGCCAGGGAGATTCGGGTTCTAGCCTTTCCTCATCTACCTAAATTCAGTGGTTGATTTTAGACCAGTACTTCACAGGGGTATTGCTGTGAGGAAAAATGGAAAGTGGAGCTCCACAGTATGTTTGCCTTCTTAAGCTACTAAACAAAAGGCAGACACACAAACAAGTAATAAATATGAATGGTGGCAAACGTTTCTCTCAATAAATGAAAGAAATGCAAGGCTGTTCAGGATAATTCACATACATTAATAATGCAAGAGAAAGAGGGGGGAAAATTTTAAATGTAGCAGACGGGACCATCTCATTCAATAAATGAAAATACGAGCTGCATTTTGTTATCTAAGCAAGAATAAGGGGAAAACATTTATTAAATTATTTCTTACCCAGCAACCAGTACATATTTTCCATCTGGCTGATTTTTCAACCTTTCCAGCAGAGAAAGGCGTACTTTGGCTTTGGTTTGGCCATAGATTTCAATTTCTTCTGTGAGCAATCCTATCTCTTTGGCAAGAATATGGATAGGTTTTGGAGCCTGTCCCCTGGAAATTTCAATATCACTGCAAAAGCAAACAAATTAAAAATAGGTATGTATATATGAGCAGGTGTACAATTGGCCGCAGAGAACTTACATTTTAGGACACCTAGATCTTTCAAATCATCTTCTACCTGCAGTTTACCATCAGAAATGATCTTGTGGGAAGCTCTTTGTGCTCCGGGAATGTTGAAGAAACAATATATTGAGTTGCTAAAGAAGCCCTTTCCTGTGGCTGAACTGAATTCTGAAGCTGCCTTCATAGGTGTGTCATTTGCCTCTTCTCTCTCAACTTATCACTGCTGGCTAATCAAGATGAAAGTTTTCAGTGGACTTCCTTTACATATAAGTTTGGTTTCTCTGAGACATTTAGAAAAATATATAATGCAACCTCCTGCCCAGTGCAGGGATCTATTACTGTAGCCATGCTGACAGAAGACCACCCAGCCACATATTAAAAGCCAAAGTGAGTCAACCACCCACCAAGGCAGATTCTTTGATTACTGGACAGATTTTATCATTAAGAAAATCTTCTTGATGTCCAACAAAAAAAGATTTCCCTGAAGTTTAACCTTAATTGTTCCTTATCTTTTCTTTTGGAATCATGGATCAAATTTGCTCTGTCTTTTACTGACAGCCTTCAAATACTTGAAGGAAACTATTTTGTCTCTCTGAAATGTTCTTTTCTTCAAGCTAAACAGAGTCAACGATCCCAACCAGCCTTCCTAGCGCAAATATTGATTTTGGGATTGCAAATAAATTTTAACAAGTAGGTAAATAAACAAATAAAGACAATCAACTTTGTGCTTTGCATTGCAGTACATCACAATGTTACTCACAATGTTACACACACACAAACACATTTGTGATTCATGTTTTAAAATTGGTATTCTTTCCATTTTTGATAATAGATTTATTAAATCAGAAGCAATTTCAAGACTTCTATAATCATCTGGAAATGAATGTACTTACAGGGAGCTTTTCTGCTAGATAAAATGTTTTTTTAAGGAGAGAATGTAGTTATTTCCAAGAGTATTGGGATTCTGTATTAAGAAAACAAAACTAAGCCAACTATCTGAAGTAGTTCTCAAACATTCCCATATAAAATTTCCCACTAAGGAAAATTATACTAGATTCCCTCCAGCCTGGTTCATACTCAATTTCTCTAGAGAATAATAAAGACTTTAATGTTCTGTCATATTATGTGATACAATCATACATTGATGTAATTGCTTAAAGAAGAAAGTTTCCTATGTGTTTAAGCAAATCACATATTGATTGTACCCTTCTGTCTCCTTTTCTTATACTTGCCAAAGTGCTATGTGTGAAATGGGCTCCTCTATTCATATTGCCATTGGCATTAGTCTAACCTAAAATGCATAATTTTAATATGCAACTGCCTCACTGTACTATCCTGTTCTGAGGAAGAGAGTGAAGATCAATGCAAAATGAGCCTCCAGTCACATGATATATGATAAAGTATGCTAGATGGTTGCTAATATTTCCCTGACCAAGTAAGATTTAGACATAGGAAGCCATCCTCAAGCATTTTTCATATTCCAGCCACATGGGCTTCCTGTTTATGATGGAGCAAAACAGTTTGTCTGGAAATTATCACAAATATGCATTCATCTCATTCATAAAAGCAAAATTTTCCTCATGTTAAGCTTGACTCCTGGTGACTTTGTGAAATGTCCCTATAGTTTTATTTATGATGGTATGGAAGCGGTTTACTATTCAGTTCTTTTAATTTCCCAATCTCATCTCTAGTACTGGTATTTCCTAGTGATTCCAATTAAACCAGGCTCAATCCTGCAGTTTTTTAAAGATCATTCAGGGTTGGATAGGGTTGGACAGGTGCTGGCCAGTCCACATTTACAAAAAATACAATTTTGCCAGATTAAAAACTGAAGACAACTAATGGCTTGACTAATGCCATCTTGTCTGCCTTAGAGTTTTGTTTCAGCAGAATGAGCCTGCAGTCCTTAGAGAAATTAGAATAAGTTGAACAAGACAGAAATTATACTCACGTTTTAGCAAATGTTTTGCTTTAATACATAGAACCCTGCTGGAAAATAATTTGCTATGCAGTTCCTACCTGGGAACAGGTGAAATGGGCTGTAGATTCAAGCACCTGAGATTCCATTCCTTAGACTGCTGGGCTGCTATCTGTATCTCACTGAGTTTTACCAAGTTCTTTCAAGAAGAAAAGAGTTAAAAATGCTTTGCTTTAGTACAGTTGCAATATATAATTTCAATCACACTTTTTGGGATTCATACTTCTAGAATCTATTTTTTTCTTTGCAACTGGAGGATATGAAAGATATTTTATTGGGGAGAAAGCCTGAAGCAAGGAGGACTCACTTGTGCCCTCCAAGTCTGTTCCACTTGCCTGCTGATTTTTATAATCACTTTGAAATTTGAGACACTTTGCCATGTTTTTATTTTTCTCTCTCTCTTTGTTTCAAGTTATTACTATTCCTCAGTGCATAGTGTTAAAACTCAGCACAAAAAAGACATCTTAATACCATTGTAAGGCTGGTACTGTGTCTGGGAGGAAAGATACAAAAAGAATGTTGTAAAAATTTGCACATGTGCCGAAGTTATCGCTGGTACCCAGACAAATTCAGACCATGGGTATTTTATTAGTATTTGTAATCCTAACTTGAGTTTGAATATCTTTCTTTCCTTTTCCTTTTCCTTCCATGCTGGTTGAATGCTTGAACTGTGAACCTGTAGTACATCTGCCTTTTGTTTTGTTCCTGTTACATAAAGAATCACCACGGGACTTACTAACCTGCATGCATATTGCCAATGCCAGATGTTCTACAGCCTCACCTAGATTGCAATCGGTGCCTCTTGCTGGATGTCCACGAAAAGCATCTTGTCCTGAAAATGAAAAACAATTGCACCCGTGAACCTTTGAAAAAAAAGCTGCAAGAAGATAATTGACACCATTAGCTAAATTACTGAACAAAGATGCCATATGCATTATAGAAAGCATAGAAACACATCAACATGCCAATAGATACAAGACAAATAGACAAAAGTGTGGTGAAAAATACTGTATATCCTGATTATATAATTATTACAAAGGTAAAAGACTTTTTCAGGGTAGGAGTGCCAATTGATAGCATGTATTTCAAAGCAGTGATTTATCTTACATTAACTTGACTGACAATAAACCGTTAGGTGCTGACAAACTCACATAAAGATTTGCATGATTTAATCCTACAGAGATGATTGGGAAGAATCAAGAGACACTTGTAAGCTTAGAAGCAAATTATGCCTTCTGTCAGCACTTCAGAATCACCTCCCCAGTATAGGTAGCCCTCACTTAATAACTGGTTGCTTAGCAATCGTTCAAAGTTATGATGGACCCCCCCCCCCTCAAAAAAAAAGGCTACTTATGGCCCAGTTCTGGAGTTTTGATAGCTGCACACATCTCCGCAGTCACATGACTGCATTCTGGGTGCTTGGCAATTGGCTCAACTTTACAGCTGGTTGCAGGCCCCCCTGATTCTCTGACTGCAATTTATAATGCTTTTTTTGCTGGTTTCTGACCTTTTCTGTCAGTTTCCAGTAATAATGTCCATAGGAATACACTTGCATCTATTGATAATTATGGTGTTTGCTTAACAACCACCACATAAAAATAATAAAACCAGGTCTGGTCATGTGGATGCCTCAGCTTATGGCCATCATGACTTACAACAGAAATTCCAGGCTTCATAAGTCAAGGACTATCCGTATCTGCTTCTCTTGCTACTGAAAGTAATGAAAACAGAAACGGTACAACTGTTGCCAACATGCTCTGAAGGACTGCACTGACATATTGTGTGACACACTTTTTCTGAATGCTTTGCACAGCTGCACTAAATACCATTCCTGTAATATGAGTACTTTCTGTGCTTTTACAATTTCTCCCTCCTGCCACCTTAACAGTTACAATTAAATTGGAAGTTTTTAGAGGGTCTCTGAAGGAAAATAAATTCTCTCATCCATGGCCCCATCCAAATTCTCATCACTACCAGCAAGACTTTTACTTGGAAGAGTAACCCAATAATCTCCCCACCCTTCTCCAAATCTATTGGATTAAAACTCAGTTGGATTACAACAACATGACCTCCTGTCTGTCATTGGGTTGGACTGTCCCCAGCAAGTTTCAAAGAGAAGTTATGGTGTTCCTTGGAAGCCTCCTGTTATAAATAGGCTAAATATGGAGCATTCATCAGGGCAACAAATAATTTTGGATAAAATAATTATTTCCAGTGTTATTATGAAATAATTTAAAATATGCCATAGCACAGATATATTTTCCTTTCTTTTTGCCATGTATTAATTCAATAACTGAGCACTATCTAGCTTATCTGCAAAATACATAGATGATACATAGACCTATTTGCTTGCCACACATATGGAATATATATGTATATGTGTGTATGTATACATATATATGTATTGGAACTGCTTTGTAACTGTAATGAATTCAGCTAGTCATCTTTCAAGTACACCTGTATTGTGGCAGAGGAAAATACAAAATATCAAGCATCATTCAGTCCACCTTTGTCTAACATAAAATCTACTTTCTCCAAAGACCAATTCAGTTGCATGCAACAGGAATGAAATGTGTATAACAAAGCCAAGCTTCATTCCCTATTTATCCATGCATAAATGACTAAATTGCTGGGGGATAAACTCACATCTCTCAGCTTGCAAACTGCCTCATGGGGCTGATGTAAATGGAAAATGTTTTGTAAATATAAGCAAAATACTGTTAAAACACAAAAACCGGCCAGATAAATAATTGTGCTAATTTTTGTTCTTATTTATTTTGTTTGTAGTACAAGAAGTACAGGTACTCCTTGACTTACAACCGCAACTGAACCCAAAATTTCTGTTTCTAAGTGAGACAGTTGTTAAGGGAGTTTTGCCCCATTTTACGACCTTTCTCGCCACAGTTTTTAAGTGAATCGCTGCAATTGTTAAGATAGTAACAGGGTCATTAAGCGAATATGGTTTACCTATTGATTTTGCTTGTCAGAAGGTCACAAAAAGGGTATGAAAAGATATAAAAACTCATTTAACAACTGTCTCACTTGGCAAGAGAAATTTTGGGCTCAGTTGTGGTTATAAGTCAAAGACTACCTGTATCTTAAGACCCTGGGACACTACAACCATCATAAATATGAGTCAGTTGCCAAGTATCTGAATTTTGATCACGTGATTATGGGGATGGGGCAATGGTTGTGTGAAAAATGATCATGTCACTTTTTCCAGTGCCATTGTACCTTCAAACGGTCACTAAGCAAACTGTTATAAGTTGACAACCAGCTGTATGTAGAATGGATCCGAGTTAGCTTTCCTGCCTGCTTTGTACTACTGATGACTCCTTTTAATTAAGCCATAATTAAGCACAATGGATTATATAAGCTAGCATCTCCAACCAGGTGGCCGGAAGTCCTCTTTGTTCTGTCTCAGGGTCTTCAAGTTGTATATACAAGTATGGAAATAAAATATCCATATACATTTTTTCAAAATGGTGGAAAGACATAAATGCAAGCATATAGCTTTTTCCTGTCTCCCTACGTAAGCCAGGAATCTGCAAGAAGAAACATACTTATCTGTTTCACTTCACTTCTGACCACCATCCCACTGCTCCATCTTCCCAGGTCTCTTCAAGTTTGGAAATACGAAGTTGTGATTGAGTGAAACTTGTTGCCGTGAAATTTAATTGAAAATGGGCAAATGTAATATTGAAAAAAAATGACACAACTTCATATTTAGAAGAAAGCAGAAAGATGCCTTAACAGATGCTTACTTGAGTACCCTTGCATGCTCCAAGCATCTTTTTTAAACCTCTGAATTCAAAACCCTGCACAACTCTAGAAGCTCCAAGCTTCATCTGCTTTTTTAAAAAAAATCTGTATAACTTGCAATGCAAGTTAAATATGACTGGATCACAATTTGTTTAAGTTTTGTTAATGAAGCCATGAAGGAGCCATGAAGAAGATTATAGCTTGAACACTAAACACTCAAGAAGAGAGGAAAAAATATCAAACAGCTTTCATTGTGTTCACACTTCGTTCTTCAAGATCGGTCTTCTGTAAAATGTCAATTTAGATGAAAAGTGGAGAATGTTTTGCTGGAAGTTAAAACTCTGTCTACCCTAGCCATAAATTGATGACTGTCACGATGAAACCATGCTATGATCTCAGCGAGAACAATAAGAAACAAGAGAGGCAAAATTTGAATTCTCTTCTCCCCTTTGCTTAAACTTCTGTGCTTCTTCAGATTATTTGATTTGGCTTCATAAAACTGTTTTTATCAGTACAGAGATAACATGTCGTTGAGTTTCAGAATTCGCCCTGATTGGAAACTGGAGCAGCCGATTTGATGCCAGGAGTAACAAACAGAGTGGAGCATTCTTGTAGCTGACTGTATGAATGGAGTCCACTGAAAAATATTGTGTCTGAAGGCATGAGGGGACTCTATCTGTAGCATCTCATTCCTCTCACTTGCAAGCTATGCCATTTTATGGAAAGATACTCTCTGCTCTGAATTAAGTTTCTCTTCCCGTTTAACATTTTTATTAAGTTATAAGATAAAATAAGATACAAAATACAAAAGTAAATACGAGAACGGTGGAAGGAAGAGGGGGAAGAGAAGTGAGGAAGGGTAGAAAAAAAAAGAAAAAGTAACACTGACTTCTGACTCTCTCTGTTGCAGTAAAATAAGGCATTAACATCAAATCACAACTTTTTGTTTTTTTCATAATAATATAAACAAGCCATTTCTATAAAGATCTATCAATCTAATCGGTAAAACCCAAAATCAAAATTTCAGTCTTTTCCACTTCAAGCACAAAGTTCAGAAGTGGTCTCCATGTGGAAACAAAGTATTTATATTCTTTTCTTTAATCAAAATAGTCAATTTTGCCATTTCAGCCAACTCCATCAACTTCTGCAACCATTCGTCCATGTTAGGAATCAAAGTGTCCTTCCATTTTTGTGAACACAATAGTTTTGCTGCTATCAACATATATAGTAACAAAGTTCCAAATTTTTCTCCAGGTCCTTTTCCATGAATTAAGTTTCTCCACCATACAGTGGCTCAACAATATGTGACAGTGCAGGTCATTATTATCATACTACTATTCTAATTTTGTCCTGCCTTTTTTATATATAAGGTGGCAAACATATCTAATATGCTTCCCTCCTATTTTCTGCACAACCATCCTGTGAGGTGGGTTAGGCTGAGAGAGTGTGACAGGCCCAAAGTCACTGGCTGGCTTTCATGTCTTAGGGAGGCCTAGAACTCACAATCCCCTGTTTTCTAGGTCAGCACCTTAGCTGCTATACCAAGCTGGCTATACATTATGACACTGCAAAATGGAAAATCTATCAACTATTAATCTGGAAGTTCAACACATCAGTTAATGCCCAGAGAGAGAGAGAAAGAGAGAGAAAAAATGGCTCTATGCAACAGCCAGCAAGAATAATTAGTCAGGGATGCCAGTAACAAAGTGAAGGCAGGAACCATTTTTCTGAAGTAATGCTAAATTAGGACTGTCCGTAGGATTTTTCTGTAGCAGTCAATGGAAGATTAATTTTTCTGCCCTTTATTTTAAATTTCAAGATATAAGAGCATACTTTTTTGTCATTAAGAAATTAATTCCTGCAAGTTTTAAGCTTTAGCACCCATTTACTGTACTTCACATCTCCAACGAAACTCACCCCATAAAGTGCCTTGTGAACAATCCACTGTAGTGATTTCAGGGTTTTTCCAAGCCACTGGGATCTCTTTAGGTTTGGTACTGCCCACGACCATCATATCAGCATCACGAAGCTAAGATGGATACAAGAATATACACTTGATTGTATAATGGGATGTATCTGGAAAGACAAATTGCTGAACTATGTTTAATCAGCTATAATAAGAAAATACATAATTGAGAAATTAATATGCATATATGTGTTGTATATGTATAAACTAAGCAACCTGATAAACCATAGTTGAAAAAGAGTTTATTTTAATGAGTCATAACAGCAAACACTTTACTTAATTATCCTATCTCCTTCCTGAAACTATGTAAAACAGTCTTGGGGAAAAAGAAAAAATAAGAGTAAATAGCTATGTCAGCTGTCTTTCCAAATCTGAACCTTGGTGAATGTTGGTTTTCTTTGATAAATGATAAATATAATTCTGTTTTTACAATTATATTTACTCTTATTGTAAATATAATTGTAATATAATCAATTATATTTACTTTTATTGTAAATATAATTGTAATATAATCAATTATATTTACTTTTATTGTAAACCTTACAGTAACAGAATCATGCAAGTCTATATAAATACAAAAATAAATAAATAAATAAATAAATAAATAAATAAATAAATAAATAAATAAATAAATAAATAAAT
>JANHFL010001761.1:471086-483822 GCA_032468155.1 Oxyrhabdium leporinum | reverse complement strand
ACCCCCAGCAGGCCCTCCCTGTGTGACCGCACGGGACGTCGGGGGGGAGTAGACTCGATGCGGTCCTGCAGGTATCCACATCAGTTATTCAGTTCCACATCAATTGGCTGACATAGGATGACATGAAGCTGATTTGAGAATTATGATTTGTGAGCCTCTCCCAACAGATATCCTCCAGATTTGAAGGTACTGTTGACTGGGGATTCTGGGACTTGCAGTCCCCATATATCTGAAGGTTACTAGATTGGAAGGATTGACTATATTCGAAGACAAATGTTGATCTTTATATTAAAGAGATATATACACAAAAACTAAAAGAAATGTAGGTTTAAGGTATGAATCTCAAAACCAAAATTCATACTACACAGGGATTTGCAATAGTTTATTTCACAAGAGTTGTATTTTTCCTTTAACGTGGCCAAAGGTACAATAAAGGAGTCCCTGTGGATCAGGAGTGTCAAACTCCCGGCCTGTGGGCCGAATGCGTCATGTTCTGGCCACGCCCACACTTGGTTTAGCGAAGGGGAAAAAAGGTCACGATACGTTACATGACGGCGTTGTGATGCCGCGAGTTTGACACCTCTGCTGTGGATTTTACTCTGCTAGTTGTTGTTGACTATAGAGGGTGGTGCTCATCTCCGTTTCAAGGCTATTGAGCCAGGACCGTCCAAAGACATTTCCATGGTCATGTGACCAGCATGACATCACAAAGCGATGTAACCTTCTCACTGAAGTGGTACCTATTTATCTGCTTGCATTTCCATGCTTTTGAACTGCTAAGTGAGCAGGAACTAGGGAAAGAACATGAACTCACCCCATTGTGTGGCGTTCGGGTCTTGAACCTGGGCTGCTGGCTTTCCAGCTGACACTTGGCAACTGACTCATACTTATGACGGTTGCAGTGTCCCAGGGTAAGGTGATCACCTTTTGCGACCTTCTGCCAAGCAATATCAAGGGAAAAGCTAGATTCATTTAAGAACCATGTTACTAATTTAACAACGGCAGTGAGTCACTTAACAACTGTGGCAAGAGAAGTCGTAAAATGAGGCAAAACTGACTTAACTACTTGCTTAGCAATGGAAATTTTAGGCTTAATTGTGGTTGTAAGTTGAGGACTATCTTACATGTAGGTACATATATTTGTTTTTGTTTTGTTTTCCATTTTAGTTTCTTCGCTTTGGGAAGTTTCTTACATATACTGTTTTGTATTTCAGGATTGTTTTTCTTTTTTGGGGGTAATTGTATACTACTGTAATAAAATAAAAATTATCTTTTTATTATCATTGCACAATTATCAAAATAAATATCTAAGTACAATATGATGCCACGAAGAGTAAACAAGTTAGGACAGTTGCCAGAATTTTAAAATTTAAGGAGGCTGTTTCAACATTGGGGACAAAAATTATGCATTTCTGAATTTTCTTGTACAAAATGATATGGTAACATCAGCAGCTGTAAAAACAGAATCTTTCCAATGGAGACATATCTTAGCATCACAGCTGTTCAGTTTAGGGAAAACATATTTTATAGTTTCAATTATGAACTCTAAATAGAAAAAGATCAGCCACCATATTTGACTTGGCTGCCACCTTCTGGAGATCTGTGGAATACTGGAAGCTGGATTCTGACCGAGCCAGAGAAATTTCAATGCTTATTTTGCATTACGGTATGCCAGAATTTGCAGTCAGTATCCTTGAATCAATTGCTGGAGCCAAAACTTTAAAAAAGCCAAAGTTGACAAAGCTTTCCTTGGCTTCATCATCACTGACACTTCCTTTGGTCCTTTTGCTAATGAATTGAAAATCATCATCATCATCATCATCAACAAGGGGATTCATTTGGTGTCTCTGGGAAGGTGTTTCAACATATTTGATTGATAAGAGTATGACAGTGACAATGAACAAAAATTGGCAAGTACAATGCAGCTTATGCCAGGCAAGTAGTGAATAGATCAGATTTTGCTGCTCAGTAGTGGTAACAGTAATCAGACCCTGGTCTGAAAAAATCAAACTCAAGTCGGAATGAGGAGTTGAAAAAGCATCTCAAAAAGTACCCTCCCTTGTTTTGGGAGAGTAAAAATGAGGGATGGGAAAGATACTTTCAACCTGCAAGATTCTTACAATTCTAGTCTTATAATAATGACAGAGTTAGTATTCATTGTCATGCTTCTTGTCTGGACTCCCTCAAAAGGTTAAGAATAAGATAAATGTATGAATAAGAGAAATAAACTTTTTGGTTGATTTAGAAAAAGGATGTGGAGACTTGTGGAAATATGGAATTGAAGATTGATTGCTGAATGTCAGACGAGCAGTTTATGAAAGAAGCAAGGCATGTAGGGGAATAAAAGAAATGCTTTGTGAATGGCTCAACAAAGATGGGACAAGGATGCTCATAATAGCAGTTTGTGTTGTCTGTTCATGGCCACTAGACCCAGCATATTGCTTGTGATGTGTATTCTCCATTGTGGGCCTGCTTACTCTCTTGTAATCCCTTCTTCTCCAATAAATGTAAATAGAAAGATTAATTCCCTTCTTGTTCATTATCCAGGCAGGTGTGAAACTGATTAATCTTGTCAGTTTCAAGCTGGTTGCTCCAGTGCTCAAGGGATAAGCTGGGAACGAGGAAAAGGAAAGCAGAGTTCTGTTCACGTGATTTCCCATTTAGCAACTGCTTTGCTCAGTGATGAAGTTGCCAGTCCCCATTGTAGTTGCTAAAGGAGAACTGACTGTATATAGCAAGATATACATAAAAGGTTGGAAAATAGAGTACATACGTGAATCAGTATACTTTTTGGTATAATATGCACTAATAATGTGGGAAAGGGTAGAGAAATTTTAATACAATTTGTGTGGATGTCTATTGAAAGTTAATGGTATATGCACCGACAGAAAGCTAGTGGTATTTGAACTAAATGCCTTGTGTGCAAGAGTGAGCTTCTTCCCCTTTTGGTATGTGAAATGAAAGCGGGTTATTTAAGAAGCAGGTCTGCTTAGAAAAAGAGAGAAAATCAAGAATGAATGTGGATTGAATACAAAAGTCACTGACCAGTATAAACAAAGCACACTGGAGGGTTTTTGATCTTACAAAGACAATGAATCAGGATCTAATTACAAACAAATACACAATTGAAATATATACAATGAGATCAAGAGGAAAATTAAGAAAGTTATATTTAACTGGAGCTGATGAGTTCCTTAAAAAATGAAATGAGAACTGAAGGAACAAAAGGCAATCTATCAAGCAATGCATGGATGTCACAGAAGACATCCAAGAAAGATGTTACATTTTTTTTGTACACAATAATTTAATAGCTGGATATTAAAGTGCTTTTCTATATAGCAGTTTCCCTCTCTAGTGCTAAGAGAATGTATGCAATCAAACATGCATTTGATTGTTCATATGTTGTCCTGAACACTAAGTAAAGAAAGAGCACGAATGGAAAAAAGACAGAGCGGTACAGTGCAGTGAATTTTGCAATCCATAATTTATGCCTTTACAGGAATATGTGCACTCAACCAAATGGAACTTATTAAAAATGGTGAAAAACTAGGACATAGTGAAATGCGGACCCAGCTAGAAAATCTAGAGATGAACTAATGTACACTTTACACTACATTTTTTTGAAGGAATGAATGCCTTTGTGACATTTTCAAAATTCTGAATGATCCATAATAATGACAAAATAGCAAACAAACTATAGAGAAAAGTATTACGCCTTTGATATATTTACCATTGTCTGGAGTTGTTTCATGTTCCATGACAAGCTCATAGTCATGACCCCTTTTCTTTGAAGAAGACACTGCAAGGAAACTTCCAAAGGTCCTTGGATGCCCAAAAGTAATAATTTTTTCCCATCTAGGGTAGTACATGCTGAAAGCAAAAGATAAGATGTTCTGATCATCTACAGTAACAGCAAATTACTGGAAAAACAAAACGAAACAAAACATATTAAAATGGGAACTTAGTGTTCCTAAACTGATCACTCGTTAAAAAAAAAGCTAGACACAGAGCATACTGATTAAGTTTGACAGACTGAGAGACTAAAAGTAGGTTTTTATGCACATATATGAAAAAAATGTGGTTTTGGTGTGAATAGCAGAAATATTAATGACAACTTTAACAACATTAATGAAATCCAGTTTGGTGTAATAGTTTAAAGTGCTGGTCAAGAAACCAGGGGACTGTGAGTTATAGGCCTCCCTTAGGCATCATAGCTGGCAGGGTAACTTTGGACCAGTCACTCTCTCTCAATCCAGTACCAACTCACAGGGTTGTTATAATGGGAAAATAGAAGGAAGAAGTATTACGCAAGTTCACCTTCTTGAATTACATATATATTTTAAAAGGTGAAATAAAAATATAATATGCTCAATTAAAAATAATACATATTTACTTAATGTTGCTTGTTTAGTCACATTAATTGCATCCAGTGCCAAACAGATATACATGGCATTTTTTTATTTTTTTTTTAATTTACAATTGTAATTTCTTACTTCTACGCCCTCTATTGAAGTCTCAGAAGTCCTAGTGATTTAAATAGAGGTCATTCTATATCAAACCCTTTCATACCCTATAATGTCCTCTCTTCATTCACCTACTCCAGGGATCCCCAACCCCCGGCCCACTATTGAGCTGTGGTCTATTCGGAACTGGGCCCTATGAGTGGTGGGATGGTATGCATGTGCACACAGTTCAATTTGCATGAGCAACAAGCTGGGGCACATGCACATGTGTGTGTGCAGCTCCACTTGCGCAAGTCAAGCTGGACATGCGTGCCAGCCCATTGCTCCCACAATTTGAGAGCTGCATGTACGCATGCGCACCCGCCACTCGTGTGGCCAAGTTCCCCTCTCCCCTCCAGGCTGAGAACCTCTGATCTATTCCACACACAAACACATATAATTCATTTTGAGGTGCAGGGCATTCAGAAGTTTGGTTCTTCCTTCCTCACTCTAGCATCACCCAAGCGTGAATCTGCATCTTTAACATTAGGGATCTGCAGCACTTGAAAAAGTGCTTTAAAACCAATGTGGCTATAATAGGACTTTGAGCTAAGTGCCAGCAAAGTTCAATGATGTTTTTAGAGTATATGGAAATGCTACTCTCCTTAATTCAAACCTGTATTTCCTTGGGATTGCACAGCTACCTCATGAGCCCAGGAAAATGTGCAGCTTTTTTCATTGGGTGCCACTAGGTGAGATTCTGTACTTGCACCTATGCCCACTCCAAAGTATCTTTTTAGCTTCAAATATGAAATGCTATAGTGACTCTGATGATCACAGTATATTAAAAGTCAAAAATATAATCAGACATTCTTAATTCTCTGCCAATTTTTAATGACCTATTATGTGTATACTCACAGCTGGCTCAGATGTTCATGA
Organism: Oxyrhabdium leporinum; assembly: GCA_032468155.1. NCBI lineage: Eukaryota > Metazoa > Chordata > Lepidosauria > Squamata > Cyclocoridae > Oxyrhabdium > Oxyrhabdium leporinum. Next base: position 478,441 of record JANHFL010001761.1, on the reverse strand, counting down.
ACAACTCTATCGTGCAAAAGTAAATAAGCAGAAAAATTTTGTGCATATTTATGCATGAAGCACTTTTCTGCTATTCATTAGTCCCATTAACTTTAACAAATGACACCTACTTCTCAGACTTCCGTGGAAATCTAAAAAATGTTGAATGACATTAAGAAACAGCAAACAGCTTCTTCAGAACATGTTTGAGACATGCATACACCTAAATATATCTTCTTGTCAGTGATTATTTCAACGATCATGAATAAACTCACAAATTTACAATCCACAATTTATTAGTAGTGGAAAGAAGAAGGATTGGGCAATTTATTTCTTCTTTTTATATACTCTTTTTCTGTTTGCCTATACTGTAAAGGGAAGATAGAAGCAACAGCTTTCTCTTCCTTTTTCTCTGAGTAGCATCAACATTTTATGCCCATTAGCAATTTAGATACAAATAAGTGGCCTAACAGAAACCACTGCCAATTCCATTGAAAATGAGTGTTGCAATCAGTAGAACACTAGATTTGTTCCATTTACTTTAGTAAATAATACTGATTCTGATTTAGCTGAACAACGAATTTGCAAGGTTGGCTACTTATTTAGAAAAGTTGTCATTGAGAAGTTATATTTCATTCAGGCAGGTCAAACATGAGTCAAGACAAGCTAAGAACAGTGATCTGAGATAATAAATACAATTTACTGTTGTACCTTGCTTTTCCAGAAGTTTGATCACTGCACTGGCAGTAGGGGGAACCACGCATTCACGTATGTCTCCATGCACTAATCTTGCTAAATTAAAATCTGTTATTCTGTAACAAAAATGAGAGAATGTCACAGTCCTCAGTAATTTATGTTATATTATAAAATGCAAGCAAAAGCGTTGGTGTTATTTTTAAAAGAAAAATCATGATACAAGGACAATGCAAAGGCTTCAGTAACAAGCTAAACTTTTTTTTATTAGCATGTGGATCCTAAGAACTTAGTCCAACTCTGCTCAGCATGATCCTTACATACTCCTTAAACCATGAAGTCTGAGATTGCCTACCCTTGGTCTGCTGAGGTAAAAAAAAAATTCTCTCAGTGAATCATTTCAATATCTGAAGGCATCTTATTTGTGTCTGCTGTCCTTCATTCTCCCTGTCCCTCCCACCCCTAGTTCCAATAGCCCAGGCAATTAGTCTGAATACAATTTGCAGGAAAAAAGTAGGAGTGACAAATCAGGCCTAAAACCTGGTAACTAAAAATTGTACCCTAACATCTGCAAGCAACCACTAACTCCTTTATTTTAGCCTCTGGGTTCCCTAACCAGCAATTTGGCTCTTTTTGTGGAACCTTTTCTAGGTTCCAATTTCTACCTCTTAAAACTACTCCCCCCTCCCCAGCTCCAGCCCAGTCCACTTTTTAAGTACAGCAGTTTATATGCTGGTCAAAGTCTACTGATGTCCCCATGATCTAAATTCACTTCTGTAATTCACTGAATAGGCAAGTTATTCCTAGTGTTCTTCAGAAGAAGCCACAGCCTATATCTCTTAAAGGCAGCTGTGAAGCTCTTAATCCCGTTGTCACAATGCTACCTATGCTTTTACATCCATTTTTCTTGGCCCGAAGAAGATGGGAATGAAGAATATCCCTGAAACAGCTAGATACAGTTGAGAGAAATCTGTTATTTGTTTGTATATTAGATATATCTGAGATGTTTTTATTTAAATAATTGGCTTTAGTCATTGCTGGTACAATTTAGCAGTAGACGCATTTCAGCAGCTTGGAATAGGATAAAAGACTTTAAGAAGGGCCTTAAAAACAACATTTGATATCTTTGAGCACTGTCTTTTGTGGGTTTGTAGAATGCTAAAGTCATGTTCTAACCAGCATGATTTACAGAATAGCTTTATGTTTAATTTCAGAAAACTACTAGTTTATTTTTCTTGCTCATCTGTTCTTAGGAAGCATGAAATCCATATGCTTGCACAACTTTTTTAAAGATGTAAAATCCAGATCTGCTCAGCGAAATTTACAAAGTTTAACTTACCCATTCACATCTTTCTCTGGTTTCACAGCATTCAATATTTTGCTTGTGTATGATTCTCTACAAAGGCGGAGGAGAAGGCCATGAATTCTAGGATCCTCATTGAGTTTTATAATTTCACCGATGACCTAAAAGGTAATACAAGGTTAACAAAGCCAAATTTTAAAAGAGCCATGTTACCAATAAAAATATTATCATATATAAATTTATTGGAAGTTTAAAATATTAAGAAGCTGCTTAATGGCAAATGCTTTTTCACTTGCAAAAATACACTCACAATTATGATCATTTGTTTAAAAAAATCAGTTATGGTCCTGTTGTGCTTATGTCATTTATAGCAGTTACATGAACTACAGCATTCCAGTGTCCAGCTGAGAAATGGTGTTCCATGATAAAATAACCGTACGAGAATGAGGTTACATGAAAGCAGATCAAGGAGGTGTGTGGGAGTCAGATATCAGTAGAAAGCTTGAATCTGTGGCAGTCCACAAGTTCAGACAGTCAACAGAAAGAGCAGTCATAGCATAGCTGCACAAGTACTGCCAGGAACATTTGTTCTATTCAGTAAAAAGAAGGCAACAAAGATAAAACATAATTTCAGCATGGAAAAAGCCCAACAGATCAGATAAGTGAACAAATATTGTACATGAAATCTGGACAACATGTTTCACTGGAAAATCCAAAGGTCGTGAACAAACTTGCAGACCACAACAATACTAGACCTCTGCAAAAATAATAGGATGCTCCTTTTTGCCTTTACCCATTCAGCTTACTGTACTTCCCTAAATATCCTCTAGTGGAGTATGGTAAGGGAGGATATTATAAGAACATGAAGAAAGTAGCTGTTTGTTTTTTAAGGACTCAGTATCCACAAAACGGAAGAGGAGTTATGTGTAAAAATGTATATCAATCAATATTTTCTTCCCATAAGTGTCAGCCTGGGAAATCCACATGGCAAAAAACACCACGGTTATGTTTTCTTACTTGTGTCCTCCAGCAACTTGCATTCCCATGGCATTCAGATATACCATCTTTAGTACTTGCTAATGTGGGTGTATGTGTGTGTGCACACACATTCATAAATGCACCCTGGGTAAGTTTATGATTCCTCATGATTGTCTGGACACGTCCCTGCAGTTTTCCTGCAAAGGTGTTTCAGAAGTGGCTTGCCACTGCCTGCTTCCTAGGACTGAGAGAGTGGAACTGGACCAAGGTCCACCAGCTGGCTTTGTGCCTAAAGCAGGACTAGATCTCACAGTGTCTAGCCTGCTTTCTAGGCTCCTGCTTTAAGCACTACACCAAACTGGATCTTTGTCTCCAGTATTAGGGGCAATTAAAAATAATTAAGACTTGACATTATTAATAACCATATTCTCCATATTCTTCCACTTACTTTCATTTTTCAGCTTCTCAGAATGGAATGCAGGGGGATGAAGGTATTTTGGAGAACTATAAACAAACAGGTACAAATACATTTGAGCTAACCTACAAAGCAAGTGACAGCATTCAGATGACCTTGGCAAGTCCTGATAAAAGCTAATAGGTTGAATATGGCAAGTGTAATGGTATGTGGGGAGGAGGGGAGGAAGAGTTGCTTAGGGAACAATCAGATAAGGAGGATGAGCCCACAACTACATAATGGAGAGTGAAACAAATATAGAAAGGATTTGCCCTAACTTATCAGGCTGTAAAAAGAGATGGTGAAAGATTTCAAGTTTCAAACTTGTATGATTCTGTTAACATTACAATAAAATAGAATTAGTTCGTCTACTTATGTTTCCTTTCTGATCTACTTGGTAAGGCTGACAGCAAGCCATTGTGAAAGAATAGCATAGTAATTTGATGAAAGCACTCTGAAAAAAGGCACCAATAAACCACTTCTAGATTACCATCGTGGGTATATCCACGTGGGCACCAGAAATAAAGCTTACTTCAAAAGAGCATTGCACTGTGCCAACTTGCCAGATCTGAAAACTTTGATAAAGTTTTGTGGATAAACTTGCCAGAACATGTAATTAAGCTCCAGATGCACTTATTAGTTTATGTGTAGTTTAATCTGAGGGATTGAAACATGAAAATAATCCTTTGCTGGCAGAAATCATAGCATAACTTTAGGGGAAAATGCCACAATATTAATAATCAAGATTTTTTTGTGGAATCCTGCAGGAAACAGTTTTGGTAAACTCTGTGCTTGGTATTAATTTAGGTCTTCATATATATTAACTATGATTCACATTCAATTCTTGATATGTATTTTCATAAATCCACATTTTTCTTAAAATATATAAAATTGTGTATGCATGTCTACACAAAAGCAAGTTCCGCTACATTTTATGGCTTATTCCCAGATAACTGGAATAACACCATAGCTTTAATTTCTTTTTGAAATCCTGTTGATTTATTGTTTGATTATAAGCTTGGATCAGAGAATTTCCATATCTAATAGAGAAATATTTATCTTTTCAAATGTAGCTTTTGATATCTCTTGAAAAGCTACATTTAAGAAAAATAACTGTTTGTGCATAGAAATGTTTCTTTTTGCAGAAAGGAGTCTTTGAATTTATGCCAAACTGACAGTTTTTGTTGTTGCTCATTTTGTAGTCATGCCATTGTAAAACCAGTACATATAAATGACATAAAATAGAGCATGAGATCACTGCAGTGATAATCCTGAAAATAATTCCTCAAATAGTACTGAGCTGAAAACTTTTTTATTTGATGAACTGAACATTTTACATTCAACAGCTATTGGCTTCTGATTGGTAAAGTACCTTCTGATAGCAATGCAGATATAAATGAACAATTGTACTAGTTTTTATTTCGATAGAACTAAAGATGTCATATTTAAATATCTCAGTAAGATTTTATTTGGGCTGAATGTGTTTATGAACTAAGCAATTGCAATTATAATATACATATGCAAGTAATACTATTTTACTCACTAACTTAATTGAATCCCATACCTTTTCAGAAAGTAGAGCAAACTTGCATAGGATTGAGATAATTATTTCTAAGATTATATTAATCTTAGTGTCAAACTAAGGGGTGTCAAAGTTGTGGCATCATGTTGTTGTCACGTGACGTATCACGACTTTTCCCCTTTTGCTAAAATATGGGTGGGCGTGGCCAACACATGACACATCCGGCCCGCGGGCTGAGAGTTTGACACTCCTGTATTAATGAATGGCATTCTAGTGTTTTCCAAGATACCAAAGATTTAATCCAACAATATAGAATATGTAAATAAGTAGAATTTTAAAAATGTTTACCTCATTTTCAGTACTGTCACGGGGAAGACAAGTATGAACAATATCCACACCAATCTACAAAGGAAAAAATGGATTTCAAATAAATTCAACCATCTTTCAATACTTAAATTGTTTTTAGTGGGGAATTTTTTAAATATATTACCTCTTTAGCAATGTTTCTGATAATTTCTTGTCCCAAACAATCATCACCAACCTTGAATAAAAATAGAAAAGGAATATAAAATTATAATAGGCTAAATAAAATATTCTAAAAAAGCAATGGTCTGCAAGTCATAACTGAAGTAAGTGACAAGAAATTTAGTATATGTTTAACTGAATAGAAAATGCTTGTATTCCACGACTTACACATAAGAAGCAAATTTAGGGAGGATTATCAAATATCTTTCACAGGATCCATGATATGGAATTGCTTTGCAAATTTTTGAAATTATTTTAGCAAAGTTTGATCCTTTCATATTCTTGCAGTAGAACAGAAGAAAAACAGATAGAAATGGAAACATAGTAGCATGATTTTCAGATATACAGCAAAAACAAAAAACAAAGAAAAAATGAAAAGACTAGGATCCTGTACAGGAATATTCTAGCATTTTGACTCTCCTAGGTATATGGGTAGATTTATTGCAACAAATATGGTATTATGCATACATGGGGCTAAGCTGAAGATGAAACAGTACAGCACAATAAGAAATTGTAGTGTAGTGCAGATTTTCACACCTGACTCTATAAAGATGTGTTGGATTTCAATTCTTACAACTCTAAAATGCGTAAACAATGGAGGGCAACAGACTGCCTGCCACTGGCATAAATCCAATGGAGCATTTGTATTAAGTTCTTCCAATTCCCCCTTTCAACTTGTCTGGCACTCCATACTGAGTTATGTTTTGAAGCAGCATCCAAAATTCAGACCTGTTTTTTAGGAGGGCTACAAAGGAAGGGATATCACCAGATCCAAAACTGTGCGATTCTTATTGAGGGAGAATGGAAATTTAAGCTTATCTGAAATTTGTTTGCAATATATTACATCCACCTATTAAGGAAATATAAAAATATATTCTTCTTACCAGCTATCTGTTCAACATGCAACATAAACTCTTACAAAATCTATCTCAACTTTCCAGTTATCACATAGATTTTAATGCCGCTGTATATTTATAGATTTCAGCAGCAGCTTGAGTCATGAATATTATGACTCCATAATATTTCTTTCTTCCACAAAATACAGTCCACTTCTGAAACACAAATCCTGCAGGGTTTATTTTTGCCTTACCTGTATAACAGAAAGTGTTGGCTTAAATTTTGGGTGTTCTTGCTTCAGTAAATGCAGGGCTTTTCTTGAGGTTTCAATGATTTCTCTTGAAATAATAATAATAATAATTTTTAATGGGTAATATTATTTTTATTATATATATTGACTGGGCATAACATCACCACCACAATAAGCCTCAAGTTGCATCATCAAACAACAAACTTCATAAACTAATAATCCATAAGAGTTTATTTGTTCATTTTTGTTTGCCCTTTGTAATTTGTTGGAGCGCTGTTTATGTGGCACCTTCTTGGTTAACTTTTAGTAAATAAGAGAGAGGTGTTTAATTTGACGAAAATATTTCAAAAAGAATTAGCAAGATAAACTACAAAACTGTAAAAACCTTCTCTATTTATTGTTGCCAGTTTCTACGTCATGTCGCCTTGATGCTCCATATTTTTTGATGTTGCCTGACAAGAAACCTTTGGTTTCTAAAGGTAGGTCTTCCCCAAATTGTAACTGCCTTGCAATGCAATACAATGCAATGCAATGCAATGCAATACATACTATATCAAGTGTGAGTTGTTTAAAGTTCAAAGGGATCCGTCTGTAGATTAATGCATACATCGTTGCAGATTTACAGCTGCAAACAAAGCCAAATATACTAAGGTGCTAATACCACTCTATAAAGCCTTAGTAAGACCACACTGTACTGCATCCAGTGGTCACCACACTATAAAAAAAAGATGTTGAGGCTCTAGAAAAAGTGCAGAGAAGAGCAACCAGGATGATTGGGGGACTGGAGACTAAAACATATGAAGAACGGTTACAG
>JANHFL010001761.1:443538-455329 GCA_032468155.1 Oxyrhabdium leporinum | reverse complement strand
GGATTTGAACCGCTAGATGGAATCAGCAGAAGTGGCCTGCAGTTCAACACTCTAACCACTGCGCCACCTAGGCTCATATAAACATGATGGATAACAACTTATTTGTATTGAAGGTATGATACCCAGATTTCACACTGTTCACACAACAATATGTTTGTATAAAAATTTAAAAATAAAAATTACAAAAAAAAAAGTTACATCACTGAAAAAAGTGACTTATGATCTTTTTTCACACTTATGACCGTTGCAGCATCCCCATGGTGACGTGATCAAAATTCAAATGCTTGGCAACTGACTCAATTTATGATGGTTGCAGTGTCCTGGGTCATGTGATCATCTTTTGCTACCCACTGACAAAGTCAAGGGGGAAATCAGATTTACTTAACAACCGTGTTACTAACTTAACAACTGCAGTGATTCACTTAACAACTGTGGTAAGAAAGATTGAAAATGGGACAAAATTCACTCAACAGAAATTTTGGGCTCAGTTGTAGTTGTAAGTTGAGGACTACCTGTAAATAGATAGATGTGCTTTCAATGTTATGGGTAATATTCAAGATCTGTTGTTTTTTTTAACTGCCAGTTCCTTGAATAAACAATATAGTTTACCTTTTGCAAATTTGGGTCCATTTCTGAAACGATTGAAAAACAAACATAAGTATCATGTGATGACTTGCATTTATACTAACTTTAGTATACTGTTTTATCCAGGGAGAATCAAAAGAAATTTAAGAATGCTTAAATTTATGTTTTGGTGTAGGATGGGAAAGGTATTTTAGAAGATATTTCTTCCCTGTGGAAAAACTACTCAGCTGCTTAGTTAATTGGACATAATTTATTCATTGTAGAAAAAAATGCTTCAGAAACAATTAGCAGTAGTGACTTTAATGCCCAATAGAATTACAAGGGTTAAGATAAGATGTAAATAAAGAAAACAAGCAATGAGAAATCAACACCAATGCAAAACCATTCTGCAACTCTTTAAAGCAGTCCCACTTTTTAAGATAGCAGTATGATCCAGTTAAAGCATCAACAACAGAAGTTTATAATTACAGCAGAATGCAGTCTCATATGGCAGCCTGAAGCAGTGTACATGATGCCTTCAGTCCACATGGGTAAATCTACCATAGATGGGTGTCTTTAGTTCAGTCACATTTGTAAGGATTGGTGAGTGGATGCCATCTATAGTACCACTTTAGCCATTTAATGCTTATTATTAGATGTGGATGCTATCACTATGAACAATTGGAGCTAAATATAATTTAGTCACATTGGAAACATACTCTGCTCACCATTTTTGTGATAGACTCCCCAAGAAATGTGCCATGCTTAAATATGCATTGTAACTAAAGTATATATTGTATTTTGATATTATGTAACTTACCACTTGATTTTGTGATTTTATGAACTCTGGAAGAAGGTTCTGTGGAAAACAACATGTATTTGTTAATATCTATTGTTTAATATTGTAAAAATATTATGTATTATTATTTAATTTTATACGCCTCTTATACCCAGATACATTCAGCTTTTATCACTACCAAGCTGAAATTACAAAGGTTCCTGGGAATGGAATTCCTAGATCTTGATGTGGCTGCTAAAACCAAACTACCTCAATAGATTTCCTATATAACTCTACCTGAAAAAAATCAGGGAATCTATTTCAGGAAGAAATCCCTGCACAAAGGAGGGAATCTTTATGATTGGAAATTTAAAGGACTTATTAAACAATGGGCTCCTTCAGTTAGATAAAGAGGTAAACATTATATATTTCAATGTCATTCAACTACACAACAGAGAAACTTACATGCTTTCAAAATGTGAGATTTATTAGCACAAAATTGACAAGCAGTGTTAATAATAACTTGGTTTTACTCCTTGGTCTTTAAAGGAAATGTCATAGGATAGAGAACATCTGGCCTGTAGACATTCTATCTTCCTAGAACATCAAAGACCTTCTAGTATCTCAGACGAAGCACCTGCAAATGCTGTTCCATCTCAGCTGCATCCCAAGAGGGAAGTTGCTAGTGACTAAGTAGCCAAAACCAAGTCTGCAGACATCCTGGGTTAATATCTATAGTGGGAACACCACCTTATGGTTTGTTGGAGAGACTGACCAAGCCGGGGGAGGAGTCAAGCAGAGAATTAGTCTGGAATCTACATAGGCACAAGAAGGCAAGATCCAACCCACTTTGGATGTCACTGAACCTTATGTAGTCTGACCCAAACCACCAGTCTGGGAATATTCCTCTAAAAACAGGCATGAGTAATAAAATAACTAATTGATATCTTTGTGTATGAATCTGGTTGTTTGGGCTTGACACGACTCTTCTAAAAAGAGAAGGCACAAGGCAGCTGAGGCTAGGCAGAGCAATTGCTGCATGGATACCAACAGAGGTTGATTTGAAGCAGCCGAAGTTGTATGTGGAAAAGGTGGCTTGTTTTATTCGGTATAATTAGCGTTTGTGTAGGGCACGGGGCAAGGAGCCATTTATTTCGGTCTATCTCATCTCCATTTCTTCCACCAGGAAAAGCAACAATTTTGGGAGACTTGTAAATCCAACCAGAAATGATGAATGTACCGTATTTCATATTTTATAAAGATGAGCATGTTCCAAAGTATCTGTTATATACTTTATATGTCTGCACAAAAATATATCACAGATTTAGATTATTTAACAAAATGAAGTGTGGATTTGTGAAAGAAGCAAATCTGCTCAAATAAGTTATTTGCAGTGCAATCTCATGTGGCTATTCAATAACAAACCCCACTGAGTGTAATGGCAAGCTACGGCTAAAATGTGAAGTTAAAGTATCTTTTTACTATAATATGACCAGCATGTATATATATGAATTCTTTAAAGTTCATTCCTACTGTGGCTCTCATTGCAACTTTCATATTGTTTTATTTTCAGTTTTAAATCTGTATTTTATTCATATGTAATTTGATACTGTTTCATCTTAATTCTATTCTAGTTGTAAACACAAGCACACCTAAAACAAAATTTATTACCTGATTTCCTTCTCATCCTTTGTGGAGTAATGCCCTCTTTTGAGTTACTTGAAGCTTTCATTTCTTCTGGGCTGTAATGGAACCCTGGGTGATCTATTAAAAAAAAAGATTCTCTGATTTTGAAAGTAATGCTTTATGTATAAGGTTCAACCACAACTACACTTCTGAATGATCTGCCACAATGAAGTACAATCAGGAAATAGGATTCATGCTGAGATTTATATAGGTACATGCAACTAAAGGCAGAAATCACAAAACATCAGAATAGGATGTATTTGTCGCCTTCATGAAAACCCTTTAATTTGCTTTCTAATAATAACAATAATAACAATAATAACAATTCTCGAGGGATGACCCAATCATTTTAGGCAAGTTTCACAGTTCTTGGTTAAGCGTAGCTGCAATCTATCATTATTTCTCAGGAAGCACAATGTCTCTGTGCAAAGAAATTCCTGCATGACAAAAACTCTCCCTAGGTACAGACACAGACAGATAATATACACACATGCGCACCCATCCACCAAGAACCTTTTATAGTATATAAGACGAAGTTAAAAAGAAAATATCTTAACAGGCTTTTGAAATAGTTCCTCTGAAGTTCATATAAAATATCTTCACATAATAACATTCTAACACTTATAGTGCAGATTAAGGATGCTTGTGGGAGTTTTATTATGCTACATGGGCAGCTAAACAACTTGATCTGCGGTCCTACACTACAAACAGGACACCTACAAAAGTCACATTGTCTGGAAACAGAGTGAGCCAGTTATCATTTGTGAGTTTGTATAATAGCAACACTTTAAGGGAAACGTACATGAGTCTCACATAGTTATTCAACAGCCCTTACCCAGCCTCCAGAAACTAAGTGACAGCTAGGATCAACTATGTTGATTTAATATCTTCTCTCAATATTTATTTCCCATCTTTAGGAATAGCAATGCAGTTTAATTATTTAAACAAGATATACTTACAAATTGCATCCATTTCAAGAATTGCTTGCTTGGCCTGAAAAAGAAATATTGGATATTTATTAATTATTTGATTTATACCATACCTTTCCTGCTCTTGCAGGCTTTCAAGGCTGCTAACAAAATTGACAATCAGCAAAAATTGAATTATCACAGGATTGGAAAAAGATTATGAAAATCCAGTTTAAATCCCTACCTACTTATGACACTTAAAGTAATGTGGTATCTTTAAGATTAATTAGATCACATTGCATTTTGGTCTAGGAGGAAAAGTAGAATATAATCATGTACATTTCTGGCTCTGTGATAAGCCATAGATTAATCTTGACAAATATGTATGCCCCAACATAGTGTTCAACAAACTAATATGTAGTTTAGAGTGATACTTTTAGACACGGGTGATGCAATCCCTTCTTGCCCCTTCCCCCACTCCAAACACTTCATTCATGACTATTTTCCTACCAGTCAGTCTTATTTCTGATTTTATAGTAAAAAATATAAAGAATGACCTAGAAAGACATTGTTGTCAAAGATCAGCAGATTAAAAAGAATGAAGAATTTCTCTCTTACCCAACGTTTTTCCTGCAACTGCTACTTCATGCATGAATGTATATAAACATTCTCAACTAGGATCAGGACTGGAAATCTCATATTTATGTTACCATGCTATCTGAACAAATTTTCTCCATTAACATTATTCTTAATTCTACACAGGATTTACTATAGTTGATTGATAAATGGAGTCATAGAACACATTAAACCCAAACAAAGGAACCTGCATTTTGCTTTATCCTCTCTCTCCATGTACATTAAAAAAAACATGTTGATGGGAAAAAATACATCCTACATTGATTTTACATAGCAAGATTGTATACAAATAAATCTGCAAGATTAAAGGAGTACTTCAGCTATTGTCCACTAGGTGTAGCTAGTGTACAACCTCAGATGTAAAGACCAACCTATCACTACAGTAACTTCATAAAAACCCTTTATTATTTTCTCTACCAATGTTATCTCACTCAAAAATTATACACTAACATTTGGTTTATGAAAATGATGGCATGTACCAGGTATGGGTGCTCCTCTAAATACTGTAAAACTAAAAGTCATCTCAAAACCAACAAACGTGTGGGTAGTCAGAAATGATAGAAGCTATAGTCTAGTATCTGGAGAAGCTGAGCAATTTATTCATTTTTATTTATTAAATTTATATTTAATTTTAAATTTGACATATTAATAAGTAAAATACATTTTTAAAATATACAGTTTCTCACACCATAGTTGCTTTCCACATACACCATTGCTGCCATTTAGCCAAGTCTTACAGTCGTACAGCATGCATACAATTATAGCTCATTATGAATTCATTTTTCTAATATATAAATATTTTGGCATCATTATTAATTTCATCTCTATTGTTTCAGAGCTGTGGTACTCAGTGGTTAGAATGCAGTACTAACTCACTGCTCACTACAGCAGTTCGATTCTGAGCAGCTCGAGGTTGACTCAGCCTTCTATCCTTCCGAGGTCAGTAAAACGAGGACCCAGGTTGTTGGGGGCAATATGCTGATTCTGTAAACCGCTTAGAGAAGACTATAAAGCACTGTGAAGCGGTATATAAGTTTAAGTGCTATTGCAATTGCTATTCAGTGCTTCCTCATTGTGTCCTAGAAAGTGCCTTTTGTCAGAGAACGAATGTGACAGCGTCTGTGTCAATATATTTGAGGTGCACAAATAAACATTCTGCATTGATTCAATTCTGACTCCTGTTCATGAAATTCAAATACACAGCCTGTACCAGCACCTATCTAATACTATTATTCCTTCTGAAAAGAAGTTGAGGATTAGAATAACATTTGGAATGTTTAAGATACATTGTGATAGGGTGCATCAAATATGTGTGAAAAACAGCAAAAAAGCAGATGCCCCTTTTTAAACAAGCAGAAGGGCCTCTGATATGGAAAAGTTGTAATTATATCCAAGGTTGTTTAATCAATATGTGGATCAATTCAACAAATGAAAAAAATGATTTTCAGGGGGAAAAATGGAATCAGATCCTAGTTCAGTTAAGAATTTATCAACTTAGCCTTTTCTTCCATCCTTAAAAGAAAGATTAATTAAAAAATGTAATAATGAAGACAGGGTTACTCCAACAGGTGCTTACTTTAACCTCTATATATTTTTATCAATTACACACACACACACACACAATTGATTAGAACACATCCCTTTTCCTCCCCAGATTTTGAACTCAGTCATTTCAGATTTTGCTGTATGCCATGTAGAATTTATACTTAAATCACTTTAAATCACTCTTTCATTTCCTGGAATGGATCCTTCCAAGACCTGTACACCTTCCACTTGGCATAGTAAAAACTTATTTTTCTTGTTCGTTACCAGGAAGCATTTGTCCATTACAGAAAAGCAAGATAAAAATACTAAAAAAATGAATAATTTGACATGGAAAAGCTTCCAAGGATTGCTTGACTCTAGACTATTTAAGTATTACAGGCCTAGAGACAGAACTCCTGAGTGAAACTGCTGGTATATTCTTATGTCATAGTATTGCTTGGCTGAAATAGCAGCAGTGAAGCAAACAGAATTCAAAGCCAAATGAAAGATAGGAAAATAGAATACAAAATGGTGAAAAACAGAATAGATCTTCCTCTTCTGGAGACAGAAAGCTTCCCATGAAAGCTTTGGGTAGTTTTGTAGGAAAAATATTACTACTGGTTCGGTACAGAATAACTGTACAGTACTATTCAAACTGCATTCACTTTGCAGTACGTTTAGTGAGTGAAAAACAGTCTGCATTTCTTCCAGAATTGCAAGAATAGATTGGTAATGAAAGGATGGTCCTTGGAAGACCACTACAGGCATGCAGAACAGTAGAGAAATATAGCCACCTCTGATTATGAAAGGGAACCACTCCCAACTGAAACAGTGAAGAGACCATATATGTTAGTACAAAATACTGAGCTAAATGAATTAATACCTACTTCATTTTTATTCTTTCCATCTCAATAGATCATTGGAAAAAAATTATGTTAAGAGTGTCTGGAGACTATCTGTTAGCGGAGAATTGGACCAAATATGGGATGGCGGGCGAAGCCAGCGAGTTTGAAAATGGCCCAGATTAGACTGTCAACAACAACAACAACAAAATCCAGAAAATTTTCTCCAATGCATTGGGTGGAGGGGGAGAGAGACTTAGGCAGCTGCTCAAAAAAGTACCCAAATGCTTCTTTCTAAGTCATCTTTCCTCCCAGTCACATGACAAGAGCAAAATACAGGTAGCCCACCCTGTTCTTCCTAGTGCATTCAAATACACACAATGTAACACAGATCCACTATCCCTCCTTCACTATTTCAGATGCCTTCTATGATAGCAAGTGGTAGAGAGGTTGAAAAGAATTCCAGAAATCATGATCTCTATGCTTTCTCTGTCCTGTTCTCTGTAAACATTTCAATAACATTTTTGTTATCATAAATTAGGCAGAAGGTCGATTATCATAATAAAATAATGGAATAATATTTTGAAAGGCAAAACTGTTTGAAGTGGCCTGATCCAAAGGAATATTAAACTGATGCTATGAAATCCCGTACTATATGACATGGCTGCACAGATGTTTCTTCAAGAGAAAAGTAAAATGCATGCTTTTAAAAAAAATAATAAAAAGGTTTTACCTTAGCTGGAATTTTAGCAGGATGGTTTTCTAGAATTAATCTTTTCAAATGAAGAATCCAAAGGCGCTTATCTTGCTGTGATTTTGCCTATTTCAAAAGGATAAGATAGTTAAAAATTATAGCTCTTGAAATACCAGAAAGAAAAAAAATTGGTAAAAGTTATCGGAATGTGGAGAAAATCTGACTTCAAGTTGAAAAGCTGGCTCTTTTTCCAAAAATAATTAGAAAGTTCTTGTTTATCAAAACTAAAGCACACTGTGCAAGCCACAAAGTTACACACAGATCTCCACCCATCACAGACAATTTTAGGCACAACGCTAGCTTGAAAAGACATATTTTTCTATCTCTGATAAAAATGGATTCAACTAAGTGGCAGCCTGTAACCAATCAGTGCTGATGTCAGAAAGTTGTATAGGATTGTCTCTAATTAGTAAATTGGATGAGAGATTGCCAAACAATCTCAGGATTACAAACTAGACAGGGAAATTTAAAACACGCAGAAAGAAGGCAATGACAAACCATCTTCCGATATTATTACAGGGAAACTTTATTTTTATCTTGCCTTTTATTATAAAACCCAAACTTTATACATTAAAGTTGAGTCACTGTGCTATATTTCTCTCCAAAAGAAAAGCGAAAAAAGAAAAAAATCTAGATAATAAGGAATAGGAACTACCTGCAAGTATAAAGATAAAATTAAATCTATGAATTTAATTACAGTGCTGCTTCATGGGATATGTAATTCTGAGAAATTCAGATTTAATATTACATTTAATTATTTATTAATATGTTCAGTCTATGGTGATTTTAAAATACCTGAACGGTATGCTGCATCTTGGGATTTTTATAATGGAAGACGCTGAAGCTAAGAGGTTCTTTCGGTATGACTTCTACCAGCATAAGATTACCACACTGTAACAAAAAACAAAAAACATCAGTTCCAAGAGATACAGAAGGAAAAATCTGATATCATTTTTTTAAAAAAATGTTAATTATATTGTGGAATGTTTAGAAATGTACCAAGTTGGCTGAGTGGGGAAAAAAGAAGCCAGGGAAAGGTAAGAAACAAACCATTAAAAGCAAAGAAAACTGATAAGCAGAGCAACTGTGGAGGGTTTTGATAACAGTTACTTGTTCAGAGTTATCCTGAGAAAGGTTCAGGAAAAAAAAATGAAGCAGTAAAGGAAAAGCAAAGAATTAAAAAAGTCAGAAACAGGAAAGGGGGAAAGGAAGCAGCAAATGATTTTTAAAAGCTGAAGACTGACTAAACAATAGATCCCATTCTTCACCAGACTTTATCATTATACATATGCCAGAATGATTTTTTTTTTTAAAATAATGTCAATTATTTTAATTTATTGTTGCATTTAAATTGTTTCTACGTTTACATTATACGGAACTTCTATTTTTCTGTCTCTGCTGAAAATGTACAGAAAGGGGAGGGGGGGGGAAGAAAACTCAGAAGCTCTATTAAAGAAACAATAAGGGCTAGTGAGATATCCCACTTCCGCTCCCTTGTAGGATACATACTCATTACTCCCTTAATCTTCCCCCAAAGTGCAACCTGCCATACCAAGATATGAGCTTTGTAAGTAAATGTCTCCTCTCTCTTCTTTGTAATAAGCAGCAGCTTATCAAAGAGAAACAACGTGCGTTCATTTTTGGCTCTCTGGATGCGGAAAGTTCCTTCTAGCACCAGCTCCCCATAGCTCGCAAGGTCTGGGCCTTTCCAGTTCGTAAGTAAGCTTTGTATTTCCTGAAAGAGAAGTGGGGAGGCAGCACATTAAAAACAAACTGTGCTAAAATATCTTATCATGGAAAACAAGTGGAATAACACCATCAGTGTTTGCTTCCGTGAGTATGGAAAAACACCTGTTTCTTTTATAGAGTATGGCTAACAAACTCATAATAATTACATCAGATGATTTTTGATTAGATAAAAGACAATCACATTTATCTCTAAATTTCATAATATTGATAAAAGTGAGATATGTAGCTTGCAGTCACTTGAAACCCAATTCAGTGGTGTTTCTACAATCTATTGTTGAAGCAAACATTTCTGTACTACTCTCATTCAGGCTTTGAAGAAGCTTGTATGAATAAATCAATTTCATGTTAAATATTGCTTTGGAATTGGTTCAGCAAGTGGGCATTTTGATCTTTGAAATACTGAAAACAATAATCTTTTCAATGTGTCAAACATTGGTCAAAGTATATGAATAAAATCCAAGCAAGAGGCAGAACATAGTTGATGAAGGATGCATTTTGACTCACCTGTAATCTAATGGCATGTTCATGCTTCCTCTTCATATCATTGATATGCCATGCCACTCTCTGCATTGTATCGATGGCATCTAACACAACATCATAACCTTCAGTGTCCTTGTCAAGATGGTTTTCTATCTCCTGTTAAGAATCAATTGAAGATGGTGTTGTTTATAACACTTAAGCATCTGAAAACAAGAACTGACTGATAAGTACAATTAATAATCTGATTCTTAAATAGCTCTGACTGCAGCCCATTTCTGTGGACTTTCAAGTTCAGATACCTCAAAAAGTCATAGTATCCAGAAGATTTCAACTCTAACAGTGCAGAATATACAACAGAGATTCTTCAGCTCCACTTCCTCACTAGAAGTCATTTGAAGTGTCTAATCCTTTTCTCTCAAGCCTTTTTTCCTCTCCGTGCTTCTCTTGATTTGATATTCTTTTAAGTGGGATTGTATGGTTTCATATTGGGTGTATAAATAGAAAAAGCGGAGCCGCTGAAACGAAGGCATTCTCAATAGGTAAGGAAGAAACCGATAATATTATAACATATGAAAGATAAGAATGATTGTTTTATACCTCTTTGTAATCCTAAACAATTGTATTTAATCATTTTTGGCCAAGCTATATAGGAAATGTGAAATTAAATTTCATATTGAGTATGTCTGTGTTCAAACAGTAAAAGCCACAATATATTGGGACCTGAGAATTAATCCTTTCTTCCAACTTTCTGGTCCTAATGCCTATTTTCTACCAAAATCAAAACGGAGTCTTGAGTACCCAGGAATCAAGTAACAAGCCATTGCTATTTTGTCACATGTAAATTTAATCTCTTATCACTGACCCTGCTTAGAATGAAAACTGGGATCTGCTGACGGAACGGGCAGCCATGAAACTACTGCAAATATTTAATTACAGTTGCTAAGTAAGAAGTAGCTTAGTTGGCTGGGAAAATATAATTATCTATTGGGTAGGGTCAAAAAGTACTTAAACACATTAATGTTTCCTTTGATATCAGTGATCTTAGCGAGATACAACAAGCACACCAGCTTATGTAAAGTATGTGACTCGCCAAGCTGAACACAGATCAATAGACCATATGATGTGAGAAAATATCCTTGTTATGCAATCCTTGGCGGGAAGCATCAAGGAGGAGGTTTATTTTGCCTTCAGTTAACTGCTCTTCACAGATAATAGATTGTGTTTTAATTCGTAAATCCTTTAATAATGGACAGACATGCCTTAGAGTAGCTATGTATACATTTTCAGGTCAAGGGTACCAATTAGCACTTGAATGGTTGAGCCAAGGTATGCTGCAGAAAAGAGGCGGAACCTAAACAAAATATCATTTGTTTTTAATTTAATTAATTAAAATCAGTTTTATCACCTTAGTCCTTATTACTTTATTTATTTCAATCTCTCTTGAGTTAAAAGTAACGGTCTGGAGACAGTATTAGGAGGAACTGCATATGGCTTTGGGGTTACAGTTATCACTTCATCACTCAGTGGCATTACACTGACAGCTGCCTGGACATTTGAAATGAATCAGTCATTTAATATTTGGATGCAGTTTTCTCGCATTTAAATCCTGGCTATGAAACTTTAGGTGGATAATTACATTGAGAATTAAGCATAGCAGATATTGGAAACATATACACCCTCTCCAAATTTACATGTCCGGGCTTTGAATTATACTTAATTTCTTAATAGGAAGCTCATGAGAAAAGAATTAAAAAATAAGCCCAGATTTTTAAAATATGTTTTATTTTAAAAATAAAAATCTAATAACTTTTTTCTTCAAAATCCATTCTAAACAGAAAACAATTTTAGGAGAAGAAAGCCCCTGTTCAGA
>JANHFL010001761.1:426927-437966 GCA_032468155.1 Oxyrhabdium leporinum | reverse complement strand
GAGAGAGAGAGAGAGAGAGAGAGAGAGAGAGAGAGAGAGAGAAACCAGTCAGCATGAACTGTATTCAAACTACTAGAAAACCAAAATATTTTTTTCTGAAATGCAATACATGTGGTCCTCAACTTACAACTATTTGTTTAGTGACTGTTTGAGGTTATAACAGCATTGAAAAAAGTGACTCAGGACAGTTTTTCACACAATCGTTGTAGAATCCCCATGGTCATGTGATCAAAATTTGGGCACTTGGCAACTGGCATGTATTTATGGTGTCCCAGGGTCATGTGATCACCATTTGTAAACTTCCCAGCTGTTTTTTTGACAAGCAAAGTCAATGGGGAAAGCCAGATTCTCTTAACAACTGCACAATTCAGTGAACAACTGCAGTGATTCGCTTAACAATGGCAGCAAAAAAGGTTGTAAAGTAGGGCACAACTCATTTAACAATTGTCTTGCTTAGCAGCTGAAATTTTGGGCTCAATTGTTGTACGTCAAGGACTATCTGTAGTACAAGGATGTCAAACTCGATTTCACTGAGGGACGCATCAGGGTTGTGGTTGACCTTGGAGGGGCCGGGTGAGCATGGCTGGAGTGGTCGTGGCCAGGTGGTCACAGCCGACTGGTTGGTGGTGGCCGGGGTGGTTGTGGCCAGCTCGACGCATCGGGGGTGCGCCTCTGGTGGTGCAGGTAGGGCTGGGGGGATCCACTGTCTCCAGCGCACACCTAGGGGGCAGCAGTGGCCCCTTGTTGAGTCCATGGCTCTCCCGCGGATCTAAGGCTGACTGAGTTCCAGCCCAGATGGCCGCCACCAAGTTTTAGATCAGTGCCCAGCTGACCTGGGCCAGGGCTGAGGCGTCGGGAAACAGTCCTTCACTGTTTCCAGGGCAGCCTCGCAGGCCAGATCTAACTATATCATGGGCCTGATCTGACCCCTAGGCCTTGAGTTTGATACCCCTGCTGTAGTACATTTCTTATTTGACACTTATAGCAGAAATCCATACTGAACTAAAAATTCATCTCTGCAATTCTTCAACATTTCGTAACATTCATTTTTATATTTGCAAAATACTAGGAAAAGATCTAGTAAGGTAATGTAAAGAAGAGAGACAACAAACTTAGGGTGAATAGGAACTAGTATTGATTTTAAACTGTTTGATGTCCTCCCCATTCTATTTTTAATCTTTTATAGAATGTCTATGTATGCAGCAACATTAATCCAGAATAACTTTTTAAGAATAAAAAATGGAGTTTCCAAACAAAATTAACCACTAAGCTTTGCAGGGTACTGCTGACTGAGATGATGTTAAATTATTTAAAATGTTCAAATATCTAAAAGAAAGAAAATACATATAAAGTTTTATCAAAAAGAGATGAATCAGTTATTTCTATCAAATATGCACATATTTTCAAATCAAATAATTCAGAAAAGACATGTGCTCTATCTAAATGCTCATCCATTATAATAGATTTGTGAGAGCCAATACATGTAAGACTATGGCCAAAGCAAAATTAAATAATGACTTAAGCTTGGAATATTTTCAGATTGCTTCACCAATTCAGGATAAATTAGTGGAAGGATAACATAAGCTAAGTCCATACAGGAATTTGTAAAAAAAAATATTTGTATCCTATGATTTATTTGTTACAGGCATTTGGGAACTGATGTAATGATCTTCCATTTATATATTCTGAGAATGCAAAATACTGAAGATCTTATTAATATCCAAAGATAATATTATCACTTACCTTAGAAACAAAACATTCTGCTATAGCTACAGGATCATTTTCACAGTTTTCCAAATCTTGCAGAAGTTCACTGGTTGACAAAAAAAGAGTTAGTAATTATTGTCATCATATGCCAATATATACTGCGTACTGTTAAAACTGGCACTGCATTTAAGATTCTATTAAAATAAAACAGCACCATTCATTCCGTTTCCTACTATAATGCTAAGAAGTAATTAGAGCAGGGGTGTCAAACTCGTAGCCTGCGAGCCAGATGCCCAGCCCCGGTTTAGTGAAGGGGAAAAAGGTTGTGATATGTCACATAACGATATGTCATGTTATCGTGAGTTTGACACCCCTGAATTAGAGGTCTCATCCGGGTTTTTTAAACAACATGTTGGATTTGGCTACGCTGCACACATTTCATTTCACAAGCACCAGAACACATTTTGTCTATGCTGCAATACTGTATGTTCAAATTGCAATTTCCTTTTGTTTTAACGTAGGAAAGTGGAAAATTAAACTGAAATCATAAATTTGCAGACAGTTTTGAGGCTCTGAATGTAGTTAGGATGCTACAGACTCATGGACAGTTTCAGGATCATCACTTTATCTATGAGTAAACTACCAATTACAATTTGATCTGGTGTATGTTGGAAGCTCAAAGATAATGTGGCTCACTATTCATTTAGCATGTACAGGCTTGTTTCTTCCAAGCTCAGCTACTCATACTATGTATCAGTTAACCTTTGTCTCCAGCATCTGGATTGCTGTTTTGCATTTGTGCAAAATATGTATGTATGTTTATATGAGGGTACCAAAGTAATCTGAGCTGGCAACTGGAAATAAAGAAACAACGGGGTAAAAAAAAACACCTTTTTAATTTACTGTCATCCTCCCAATTATTTTCCAACATATGAAGATATATGTAAGAAATGTGATTCTGAGAAGCTGATATTTGATTATTATGGCATACTGACTATGAAACACATATGGATGACAGATAGGAAATGGACAATATATTTCTCTTGTACGTTGCTACACAACTGTTTTCATGGTATGGCAGGATTGAGGTAAAGAAAGATTACTTAAGAGAATTCCATGATCACACATTTTCAGACACAGCTGCTTTCAGTAGTATTTATTGTTCGTGTAGGTTTTGGGCCAAGATTTACAAAACTCTAGGAAATAGGAATATGTTATAACCTGGCAAAAAACAATTGGGTCTTTATAGAGTTCAATAAGAAAAAAAACCACGGTAACTCTATCTAGGTGTGTCTGGCATGATTTACTAGATATGGATTAGAACATTATTAAGAATTAATTATCTTTATCATAATGAAGATAAAGAACTTTGTTCTGGTTACATCTGCTGGTTGATTGCTGATCTGGCATAATTTTGAAGGGCTTTACCAGGGTGAGTGAGGTCTTGTTGAAAATGAGAATGGATTACACAGAAGACTGACCAAGAAGCCAAAATTGGAAGAAAGTTGAAAAAGAATTCTTACGCTACTTATACTACTCTTTTCCTATGCAAAGAAAAATTTTATTAGGGGTATCTTGATTGGTGTTGCATAATAGATTCAGAAGGATTCTCATTACTGTAGCTAATTCTACTTCTACCTCTAATTATGCATGCTCAGTCTAATCCCCATGCTTGGTGACCAGTTCTCCAAGGTCTTTACATTCACCCAATTATGACACAGTTGCACAATATGATGTAACTAACTATGAAGAAGCATTGCTAATATTAGTTCTTATGACACATCAAGCATGACCCAAGCCAGCCAAATTCACTATGGCAGAATGGGAAAAAAAATCTTCCATTTTCCATGCAGAATATTAGCTACACAAATAAAATGGAAAATAGCTAACATTCCAGTTTTGATTTTAAAAAAGCTACTCCTCCCAAAAGTGGAAATAGGAAATGAGGCAGTATCTAAAATGGGTCTCACAGATTTCCACTGACGAAGAAGTTTGAGCTAAGTTTTATTATTATTATGACAAGTGGTTCATGAAATAATTCAAGTGGTAAATAAATACTTAATTTTATATTAAATATTTTGGAGCTAAGTTTGATAAACCTTTACAAATGGGAGGGTGATGAAAAGCAGACACAATGCAGCTATTACAGCTGCCTAATTTGCTTTAAGAGGTGAAGTTTCATTCTTTATATAAAATATGTTGAGATATTGTTGAAAATGGTTTCCCTGAGGTGACATACAGATTAAAATATGATGAAGTTATAGACCATTTTAATATTCTGGCAATAGATAAAATGTCCCTTTAGCAGCAAGTTAAATACGGTATGTTCTTTATTTTAAACTTAATAGCAAAAATGGGTGTGATTCCCTATCTCCCGCCATTTCTGCCCATCCCCCTTGCTCTCACAGAATGACCAGGCAACAGGTCCATTTTCTGAAGCTATATAATTTGATGAGACCTAGGGAGCATAACTTTCTCTGGCAATGCCTGCCCTTAGGAACAATTTCTGCCTGCCCTCCCACTGCTGTCCTTCAGAAGTTCAGATGATTCTGACTCTTAGCTAGCTAGGACTTAAAATCCAATTTTTAGATGTACAAAAGTAAAAATAAGGGCACATCTTAGTGAGTTCATATTATATGAATTAGAGAACTGATGAGATCTGATCATCTAGCACAGGGGTGTCAAACTCAAGGCCCGGGGGCCACATCTGGCCCATGGTGCCACCCTGGAAATAGCAAAGGACTGGCCCGCGGTTCCTCTGCCAGTGAAAACGGAGCTCAGGAGGGCCGCCCCCCAGCCCTCCTGAGCTCCGTTTTCAGTGGCAGAGGGTTGCAGGAAGCTATCACAGCTGAAAATGGAGCTTGGGAGCCTGTTTCCACTGGCAGAGCGCTCTGGCCACCAAAGGCACCCGCGACACGAGTGATGTCGAGCTGGCCATGCCCCCCGGCCATGCCCATCCTGGCCCCCCGAGGTCAACTATAACCCTGATATGGCCCTCAATTAAATCGAGTTTGACATCCCTGATCTAACACAACTTTTGTTCCCACCCAAAGTTTTCAATAATTTCAACATTTGTGATTTTAATATGACAGGAGAAGGAATCATTTAAATACATGAAAAGGATCAGTATAAATGAAATTTATCGTAATTCATTTTAATTTTAACTCAATTTAAATTAAATGTTTGCTTTGTTACAGCCACTTATATGTCCTGCTACCATTTTCAGTCTGGAATAGTCTGAAAATGATTGCATACATACAGCCAAAAGTCTAATATAGTCTTCAATCACTCGAACAAGTTGTGTATCTTTGCTTTAGTTCCTTCAAAACCAAATCAGTTGAAATATCAAAGTCATTATCAAAGGTACGTAAAGGCAAAATACATTCCACAATCCAGTCCAGATGTGAACAAGGACACATATCCTTGATGCCAGGTGTATGTTTTCTTCACAGGGATGTGGCTGATTCACTAAAATAGATAAAAAGTGTCCGGTTGCCATTTGTGCTTCTCTAGACAAGCAAATCCCCAAACTTCAAATTTGAGTTTAGAAGGATCTTTGCAGCTTCAATGAAAGTAAAACATTTTTTTTATATAAATGGAGAGAACCTCTCTGAAACAGGCCCATCTTGTAGCATAAATAAGTAACAGGCATAGAAGAAACTGGACCTGCAAAATACCCAAGTCCTTCCCAGTATTATGCACAAATCTTCTAGAAGCACTGCTTTTGATGATTTTGTGGCAAGACCGAATTCAGAAAAGGAGCAGATATATTCCTAAACATTCACTGGCATGTGGCTCTATTTATTCCAATTGCTGGCCATGCACAGGCCAGTCTCAACATTTAACTAACAGCATTTTCAATCACTAACAATATGAAGGAATGTCACAGGGAGACATGCTACAGTTCTGGAAATATCTTTTATTACCCCTTTTTTACCGTCACTCTGAAGATTATAATACTGTTATCTGTTTCAAGACTACCCTCCCCAATTTTCTTTATTCGTTTTGTTCAACCTTCATCCTTTAATCTTCCAGGAAGGGGAAAAAAACCCCACAGGAATAGCTTTAATGTGTCATTTCTACATATGCTCTCACTTTAATATTTACTTACCTGTTGAAATGATAGATATCTTTTATGTTTCCAAACAAAGCCGATCGCTCCTCTGTACCCAAAGACAGCTTGGATTGGTCAGTGATACAATCAAGGTAATCCTATGAAATAAATGAAAAGGGTGCCTTAATGTTGTCTGCTCTTTTCTTCCCCAGAAAATGAAACTACCTTTAACTGTGTAAAATGAGTCTCTGCCAGATCAATTTCACTCTATATTACTGTAATCCCTTCAGTGAGTCCATCCCGAACAGGACTTCTATTATGGGAGATAACAATACTTTATCTGTTCACCAATACGAAAGAAATGCTCTCAAAGACTGAACATACTGTGCTGCTCGACTATACCCTGTATGTTTTTCAAGCTGCAAATGTATTCAGATTTCATCCCCAGTGACAGCTTAATCATCTCCATTAATTACCCAATAAAATCAATTACATCTTCCTATAGTAAGCTTCCCCCTCACCCCCTTAGTATTATTAACATACCTGTATTTCATACAACTTAAGCAGATTTCTGAGAAAAAAATGTAATTATTTCAGAGCTAGTGAAATAAATGTTTTTAACATTTCAAAAATGCAAGATAAATATCGTCACCTTATAAAGAACAGAATATTTAGCTGTCTATATAACTCTTTAGCTATGCATAATTTATAATGTGCTATTGCTATACTAGAATATATTCTTGGGAATTTGTTTGCATGAACAGATGCAAAAATATGAACATGAGATTACATTTGGGGAGAGATGAATAAGAACTATAAATGAATCAGGGAAACAGAACTGTATCTCAGTATATTTGTTTTTATAACCATTTTCATTCCTCTTTGATTAAAAGTAAAATTTCCTTAAAGTTAAGCTCACCTCCCGGGGATTTCATGACCTCATTCATTTTTTTGGGTAGAAGTGATGGAAGTGATTTGCCATTGCCTTTTTCATCAAGTCTAACTTACAGTTTTGGTATTACCATCTAATTTTTAACCAGTTCCAACATGTTTAGTTTTCAAGACCCGATAACAACAGCCATGAACCATAGAGAGCAACTAAGTTCCTGCAGCAAAACTACCCTACTCTTTAAACGTCTTTGGAGTATTCATTAAAACAATAAAGCATTTTGGAATGGGCTTCTCAGATTCTGGGAAAGAAAATGGCAGTTTGCAAAATATTCTAAGCCCAGAACATCTGCAGTGTTTTTCTTTACCAAGAAAATGTATAGCTACTTTCCTAACATATAAAAAGGAGGCTAAGAAGATCAAGAAATCCTTTCCTAATACAGTGAAAAATAATTGAGTTCTAAAGTAAACATATCCACTTGCCAAGATTTCTGTATCCTTTCAATAAATTTGGTTAAAGAAGATTCAGTGAAAATCCTGCTTTTCTGATTACGAGTATCTGCTAAGGTAGCAATAAGCACTTACTCATATACTACTCTGAAGTGCTTTACAGCATTCTCTAAGCCATTTAAAGAGTCAGCATATTGCCCCCAACAATCTGAGTCCTCATTTTACCAACCTCGGAAGACTGGAAGGCTGAGTCAACCTTGAACCGGTCAGGATTGAACTCCTGGCAGTGGGCAGAGTTTGCCTGCAATACTGCATTCTAACCACTCCGCCACCATGGCATTAGCATTAGTCCTGACACGTGGATTTCCAAAACTATTACACTGTTCTTTCATGGTCTCTGCTTCCTGCTTGTTCAGTCTGAGTACTCAACTTCAATATTTCTACTTCTGTTCTACTCTACCAGCGGTTTCACACAGCAAACTCCATGAAAATGTGTATGTAGTTCTCCTGCCAACAGTATGAAAGTGGTTCGCTGCTGTCTTTCCAAAGCTAGATTTTAACAGCCATATGTTGCCACCTGTTGAAACATCAAAGCATTTCATACACGAAAGCAAGCTACCATAGTGCAACTTTTAGCTCAATAATCTGGACATAAGGATTCTTATCCAATTATTGCTAGATAACTGTCTTTTACATAAATCAATTCCCTCTGCAAAATAACTGTTTTGTCTATTTTCCTCATTAAATTATAATTTTACTTTAATTGAAGAAAAAAGGTGAATTTAGGTAAATGCAATTATTATATATCTACCATGTTTCTCAGAAAATAAGTCTGAGTCTTATTTTCTTTTAGACTTGAAAATAAGCACTTGGGCTTATTTTCGATGTGGTCTTACTTTTTTTGATGTGCAGCAGGCCAGACTCGGTGAGCTGGATGCGCCGTGAATGCACCGTCGCCTCCATTCCAAACCTTCAGCGTTCGGAATGGAGGCTTTTTGGTGAACGCTGCCCCAAGGGACAAGCGGGCTGCAGCTGCAGCTGGACAGTTGCCCAGCCCCCCGTGCCCACACCACTACTCATGCTGGTCATGCCCATCTCCCCCCCGGCTTATTTTCAGGGTAGGGATAATATTAGGCCCACCCCCAAAAAAGTAGGGTTGGGCTTATTATTGGGGTGGGTCGTGTTTTCTGAGAACACGGTACATATTGGAGGGTTGTAACAGTTAAGAGCTATGACATCTAAATGCTACAATGCGCACTCTCTGCACCTTTACTTTTCATTCCAATGCCATTATCTTATGACCTCATTCTTAAGATCCTTCTTTTAAAATATGTTATTGTATTAAGTCACTGTAACAACATCTCCAGGGTTTCCTGAAACTTCCCACTGACCTTTTGTTTTTATTCACAAACTGCCTTGTAGCAAATATTTAAGAAACTTCATAAAGGAGAAAATATTGCTACACATACAAACATACCCAGAATCTGAGTCAGTGAGTGGAAAAATAAGCTAATATAATGGTATATCTTCCCAAATTTGAAATTTAATACAAATTTGGTTCTACCAGCATGAAATAAGCTTTCTCTAAAAACCAAAATAGAGAGCTACGACTACTGCCAAGTATGCGAAGACTTTTAAAATGGTACTTTATAAAGTACGGTAATTCATAATACTCTTTTTCCACATTAGTCCCAATTTGAAGACAGTTTGTAATTATGCCTACAAGAAACTGAAACTAATCATTTTTTACCAAATATCCAATTTTACCGACAAGGTGGGTTTTTTTGTTTTTTGTTTTAATTGAATGTTGTCAGGTTCTGCTTTTTATTTTTAGGGCCTTTTATGTTTCTCATTCTATTCATTTAAGAGTTTAACAACTGCTTCCAGAGAAAAAGATACAGAACTGTGTGAGAGCAAAGACCATTTACTATAAAAAATGAAGTATCAGAAAACACGGATTGCTCTATTCTTTACGTCAAACAAAGAAACAGAAACTGTATTGTACTGGATAGAAACTGGACTGCAGATAATGATCACTCAAGTATGAAAATAAGAAATCCATCAAAATGTAAATTGGATTTTGGCATGGCTAACCTAATTTTTCTAATAGGATTTTGGAAACAAAGGTGCTGAACTATTTTACTTGAATCCTGTCTGTTTGCAAATCATGGTACAGAACTTGCCAATAAAATAAGGTCAACGTAACACTAGTAGACCTTTCCTCAGATTACTATCAAAATTTGCAGTGCAAAATTAAATATTGTTCAGTTTCTGGGAAAGAGGCCTATGTAAATGAGGACATTGTTGCTTCTCCTTCTAAAACATTGTTAACATATTTATTTCAAATCCAGTCATTTATTTTGAATAGTATATAGCTATAACAGTACCTCGGTGCACTGAAATGCCAAATGTAAAGTTGAAAGTTTGGAAAAGTTGCAGGTGGGATACAATATATCTATGCATTAAGCACCAAAATGAGCTTATTACCTCTGAATGCCCTCTTTAGTTATTAAAGGCAAGAACAAGTGCTTTAAGCAGCTGTCTCACCAAATGTAGCTATTTTCTCTTACCATTTGAAAGCGCTTATTAAAAAGAAGTCCAATAGAAACTCTACTGGCATGGAAGTTCAACTCTCTTGCCAAAAACAGCATGTTTAATTTTTATGAGACAAAGTAATGAGTATCATGGAGAATCAAAACTTTGTTCACACAGCTCACCCTAAGACTTCCTAACTAAGCTTTACTGGGATTGTAGCCACAGAGATGAAATCAGCTCTATAAAACCCACTTCTGAAGATCATTATGTTCAAAATAATTCATGGGAACCAACCAACCCAGTAAGTAAATCAGAGTTTTCAAATTAGAGGTCTGCATTGTGCCTTGTCATTTAATAGCTCCGCAAACTCTCCCTAGAATAAGAAATGCCATTAAAAATGGAACATGATCTCTCAGTCTGTTCTGCATGGAAAATGATCAAAGCTACACAACCACGAGTGTGTTTTATAGCCTTAATCATTTGTTTCCCGTTTAAAAATTATTTGACCCAAACAGATCAATGGAAAATACTAACAATATGATAGCAAGCTGTGAACACTTGAAATCCTGATTTTAAAAATGTGTGGAAAATCCCTGATAACACACCAGACCATTTACTGTTAAAGCGAACTCAGTATCTGCTGGGAAATGAAAGAAAAAGACCAACCTCCTAAATCAAACATGAAATTAAAGTTAATTTAATAAAATTTACAGTTTGAATATCACATCTGCTCAAACAATTTAACAAAATAATTAAAAATGCAATCAAAAACGTACTTGTTATTCACTATCCCACTGATTCAAAACAAGAATGCCTGAATTAATAATACCAAAGTTTCAAGTGATAAGGTCATGTAATATGTCAGAATGGAAAAGAAATGAGCATTAGAAATATAAATATAAATAAAATATAAATATACATTACAAAATATCCACAATAACACTCTGATAAACCATTAACTAACAACATTAAACTTCTGTAAGCATTATTTCAATGATATTAGCCACAATACTTCCATGGCTACATACAAGAAGACATTCTCAAAAGAAACATTCTGAAAGAAACTCAGTTTACCACCTTCCAAAAAGCAACTGCAGTTGGGGCTAACCTAGCATCTAAGGAGAGATTATCTATAATAGCAATTTCTGGTTTCATATCCACCACCCTTCCCCCCCTTCACGAAAAATTTAGGGGGTTTTCCCTTGATGACCATCCTGGAGGTGGAGTGACAAACTATACACAGCTTTATAGATTAAACCAGCCCTCTCAACCGAAATCCTCCTGGAGCACCAGAAAGCTGATGTGATTCCCATCTTCAAAAAAGGAAAGAAAAAAAACAGACCCAGGAAACTACAGACCAATCAGCCTAACATCAATACCCGGGAAGATACTGGAAAAGATAATA
>JANHFL010001761.1:373344-387827 GCA_032468155.1 Oxyrhabdium leporinum | reverse complement strand
CAACATGGTTTCTCTAATAAATTCTTACTTGGATAACTTGGTTTCTGAGTGCTGAATGGAAGAGGGGGACTTTGCTGCAACCCTGACACAACCGTTGGTTGGTTGCATCCTTCCATGTTACATAAAGAATGGATTAAAGGCACGAGTCAGGCCCATTGGATATTTTTTAAAAGGAATAAATGTTAACCAGGTCAGTGTGACATATAGCATGTATTCAAAAAGTATTATATATCCCCACTGGTCTAAGGATATCCTGTCTTCAAGCTGGAAATGGTTACAAAAAATGGGCCATACAGGACATATCTTTCTATAAATTCCATGCAAATTCTTATCACCAATATTACTATATATCCCTAATCATTTTTGTGTCTTACCAAATCAATGCAGTTTTTGAAATAGTTCTGCCATAAATGTATTTTTAGATTTTTGGTCCTGAAAAAAACTAATTGTTTCAAGCATTTGGAAATGTTTTGTGTTCTAGGGTGCTAAAATGTATTTTGTATTTAAAATAGGCTAGTTCAAATAAAATAATATATCGCTGGAGAGTAATACATGGCAGAGGGTCTTTTTTGGAAGTAACAGAGCCTCAAGCAGTTAAGAAAAACAGCTTTATAATTTTTTAGTTAAGGTTACTTTATAGTCATCTGTAGATGCTGAACATGGCACATGATTTGGGAAGATTTCTGAAGGTTTGTACATCTGAAGAAGTACAATGACAAAGCAATGCTTCAGTAGTTAAACTGAATATGCCACAATTCACAGCAGTCTGTAAAACTTTCTACATTACCACAAAATGGCAAATTTTACATGATCTGTACTACTGTAGACTGACCCAGCACTTTTTATCACATGACGATCTGAGTTCTTCTTAGTGCTTTATTAACAGGGAATCAATGTTTTCCAGAAAGTTCACAAGATGCATTATTTCTGTTCAATGCCTAGCTGAACAATGGACAAACGTAGGCACATTATTTAATGCACACTATATTAGTGTGCCATGTACTTCTGCCAAGACACTTCTCTTAAACATTATGAATCATGCACACAATAATGCAATTAAAATTTGGTCAGCAAGAAAAAGAGCTTCAGCCAAGGCCTCAACTGGGGGAAAAGAAACATTGCAGACAGAGAGCTGTGAACACATTGCCAGACACATATATAGAGAAAGCCTCATTTTGTTCCAAAATTGCTCCCATAAATGACTAAGTAATAAAACGCTGCTGCTGTTTACAGAAAGATATGTAACATGTCACAATATTAATTAATGCTAGTTTAATGAACATATAAATCTTTATTCCATGTTCAGTAGTAAAATAATACAACCCAGATAGAAATATTTTAAGAATACGTATATGCTATAATTTTCCACTTCCACTGTTTTTACACATGCATGTTTTTATACTTCCAAAGGCAGTAATAAATGTAATTGTTTCTGGGCTTGAAGTCAGCAGGATCGATATGTCTATCTGTATCTGTTTGTCTTATCGGAGTGTTGAGCGATTTATTGGAACTTAGATGGAATGCTGACAGATGCTTCGAAAGGACAGTAGATGCTTATACATACTAAAAACCAACAGAGCTCAGTCTCCAAAGCAATTATAGCTTGTGGACACTTTCTGCTGAATCTGCAACTTATTAAGAACCACAGTAATGGACTACGGTGTAGAAGGCTATCATTCAGCCTAAAACTGTCATTTTCCCAGGCTTGCCCTAGGTAGAAGCCTCTAATCATCTGCTATGATGAAAACAACCTCCATTTCTCAGACATGGTGGACTGATATATATGGACACCTCCCTTGCAAATCAATAAAATGCCACAGTGACAAGAACTTACGTTTTTTTCATGAAAAAACTAAGTCCAAATTGTTTGGCTCTTGCTAGCTTACTGAGTATTTCCAGATCATGAACATTCAGAAAATTTACATATTTAATATCAATTAACCAATACACAGTTCAAATATCCAAGAATGTATTTGCAAAGGCACAAGTCCATAGTTCCATTTTTGTACCCACTCCTAAAGAGTCCAGCTACACATTTCACATCCTCATTATGAGAACTGCCTGCAAAAGAATATCACTGAGTTATGGCACCCGTATAGCAATAGCACTTAGACTTATATACCGTTTCACAGTGCCTTTACAGCCCTCTCAAAGTGGTTTACAGAATCAGCATATTGACCCCCAACAATCTGGGTCCTCATTTTATCCACCTCAGAAGTATGGAAAGCTGAATCAACCTTGAGCCTGGTGAAATTCGAACTACCAAATTGCAGGCAACCGGCAGTCAGCAGAAGTAGCCTGCAGTACTGCATTCTAACCACTCCGCCACCACAGCTCTTGTATAGCCAAGAGACTCTCAACTTGAGGTTCCTACAACTACAATTTTTGAAGGAAGATATGCATGCCTTACTAGTTTTATAGTTCTTATACTGCCTATTTAACAAAACATATCACTTGGCATACTCTTTCCCAGAGCAGGAGGGAGAATCTGGTGCTGTTAAACTACTGTAATCCCATCAGGCTGGCTGCGAGATGGAATCCAACAATACATGGAAGGTCAAAGATTCCTCACCCCAATCTTCTCAAGTTACACTTCAATAAACTGTAACAATATTATGAGAATAGTTGCCGTGCTTTGTTACAGTCAATTTTCTTCCCTTCTTTCCTCCACAGTTGTTGTATGTTTCATCCAAGTCTGAAAATCCAACTGTTACTGAAAAAAAAGATATTTTCTTTATTTTATCCTAGGGAAATGAAATTTTTCCCCTTCCGAATAATGCTTAAAGATCTATCACCCTATGTAGCTCAAAAATTGGGAAGACCTAAGAACTGCATTTACCAAAATAATGCCTCGATCCACCCTCTATATAAATATCACCCCAATCTTCTTTTATACACCTCTGCTTTACAAAAAAAAAATATTCTCAGATGCACAATATTATCTTCAACACATGATAAAACATTATGCAGGTTATGAATTATGAAAGTTAAAATCTTTCATAATATTTCATAAACCACAACAGAGCCCAAAATTTCTGTTCTTGAAACATTTGTTAAGTGAGCTTTCCCCATTTTATGACTTTTTTCAACTTTTTTGCAACAGTTTTTAAGTGAATCAATGCAGTCATTAAGTTAGTGACACAGTTGTTACATGACATTGATTTCCCCATTGACATTGCTTGTCAGAAGGTTGCAATAGGTGATCACATGATCCTGTTATGCCAGCATCATAAATATGAGTCAGTTGCCAAGCATCTGAATTTTGATCATGTGACCATGGGGCTACCACAATGGTTGTAAGTGTGAAAAATGGTTGTAAGTCACTTTTTTCAGTGATGTTGTAACTTTGAACGGTCACTAAATGAACTGTTGTTAAGTCAAGTACATCCAAGTACTGTAGTTGTCTTAGCAAGATTGTGAAAGCAGTTTGCCATTGCCTTTTTCTCAGAAGTTTTTTGACTCCATCCTCAAATTCCCCCATATTGTGGTCTCCCACCCCAGGATTAAGAGGCCAGAACACACTTAACTTTCAAGCCCTGCCCACCCAAGGCCAGCTGTGTAAAGAACACAGACAGATGCCTGGGTTTCATGACCACTGAAAAGGTATCTTGAAGACAGTTTCACCAGAGAACAGGATGCTTAAGACAAAGCAACAGATGTGCAACAATCATAAATGCCCATTCATTTCCTTTATGTCAGCAAATATAAGCAGTCACTAATTAAGAATCTCTATCTCTTGGATACAAAAGGAAGTGTACACATTTCCCACATTATTTGACTGTAACAATAGAAAATGTCACAGGAAAAGAGCCATCTGCTTCCCTACAACTAACAAGAAGTTTGACATGTCTTAAATATTACTCTTTTCTTAAGATGTTTAATTACAGCATGTGCATTTCTAGAGATGTGTTGTTATTGTGAATAATCAGAACTCCAAGCCACATTTTCTTATTCCCTTATTTATTTTTCCTTTAGTAAAAGGCAGAAGATTTATATGATTTGAAGAAGAGCCAGAGTATTTTTCCCCTTTATTTTAGCTACATGACACTTTAATGAGGAACAACATTATTTAACAACATTTTTAAAAAGCCATCCATACAAAAAATACTGGTGAGTAGCTACATAAAAAAAATAAGTGCAATACACCTAACAATACAAGCAGATTCATTAGCAGCTCTATACTCAAATGACGTTGCATATTTTCCCAATGAGCCAAAGGCTCCCTGAAATAAAATAGTTTTAAAGGCTTTCCAGAAGAATGGGCAAGGTCAGTGGTGGAGCAGCTTATTCCACAGATTGGGTGCCACTACCAAAAAGGGCTCACCCGGAGGTCTCTCCACACCTGGAAGGGGAACTAACTCTTAGGAGAGTTTCTCTCAATGTTCAAACCAGGTATCCAGAATCATCTAGTAAGGCAATCTCTGATATAATTTAGTGCTGCTTCAACAAGAACTTCAACTCTAAGAGGATCCTCAAATCATCAGACCAGGCCATCTATTTCAGAGCTCAGCTAGGTACAAGGTAGAATCAAATTATCACAAAAATCCTGAAGCTTCTCTAGAAATCCTCTGGATGCATCAGGTCCCTAAGGCAGACTATCCTAATAGGTCTTATCCCCTTCAGAGGTTCAAGGTACCAATGATATGCAGTTTGTTCAAAGATCAGTTTACCAATAGCAAAGATTGTACATTAACACCTCCCATATTCAGATCCTCCCCCTTTTTTTCTTTGCTTCAAAGTAAAACAGATCAAACATGTTAGGCTGTTGGTCTGAGCTCCAATCTTGGCAATTTGGTTGCAAACATTTCAAGAAAAAACTAGTTAATTTCAAGAAAAGTTGAAAAAATGTGAGGCTACAGAAGCCACACACTTGAGCTTATAAAACAAAACTGTTTCAAAGGGAACAATAGCCTTACAATAATATAAAAATAAAAAGGATCCATTATACTAAAGGTAGATTTAACAAATCATGACCGTGTCACAAACAAGGATCTATGTGCACATATCTGAAGAGATGGGATTAAGCATACGAAAATAAATCATTACACAATTCCCAACATGACGATTATGTGTCATCAAATTGATGTTGACTTGTAGCAAGAAATATTAAAACTGACAATACACTCGTACACAAATTTCCTGATCCATGACTATCAGTTCAGCAACTAGAATATTGGGGGGGGGAGGTTAGGGGGAGAGACACTTTAAACCAGCCTTCACCAACAGATTCATTGAACTTCCTGAATTCACAGCTTTTCCTAAAAGGGATGCAAAGTCTAAACATTTCTCTGAAGAATCTATGAATTTTAATCATTTTATCAGCACTGATGGGAATATCCATCTTAATGTACATACTTTTTAAAAATCAGAAACACTTGAAAAGTTCTATAGTGGCATCAAGCAAAGACTAATAACAGGAAAAATATTTTTACTTCTACTTTAAAAAGCCACATTTAAAAATAAAATCAAAGGACTATTAAGGTGATCAAGAAATGTTTGTCCTTTCACATCTCTCCTACGTTAGTTAATCTTGAAATTGCCAAAGATTCATTGTGTTTCATTTCAAAAAGCTAACACAGCTAACTTTTTGGAAATAGTTTCAGATCCTTTAGAAACTATTATTTTTAGCATAAATCTACTGCTTGACATGTAAACTAGCAATTCAAGGCTCTCCATTGGCATACAAAAAGTAGTTTATAAAACAGACTTTGAGAGATTCCATTTAAAATAAACCAAGTTCCAAAATAATTACATA
This sequence comes from Oxyrhabdium leporinum, assembly GCA_032468155.1. Taxonomy (NCBI): domain Eukaryota; kingdom Metazoa; phylum Chordata; class Lepidosauria; order Squamata; family Cyclocoridae; genus Oxyrhabdium; species Oxyrhabdium leporinum. The sequence goes on along the minus strand of JANHFL010001761.1, from coordinate 382,072 downwards.
ACAATTCTTGGCATTTTATGAGTATGTCTTTACTATACAGTGTATCTGTGAACAGTTCTTCCTCTCCAGCACTATAATGTGTGAATCTAGTGAGATACTTGTTTTCCAGTGAAATAAATTAGAACAGGAGCCCCTCATCAGGATTCAGGTGCTTTGGAGAATAGAAGTATTTATCAAGTTGGGTTAGTATGATCCAACTGACAGAACATACAGTTTGTGTAGATTATAGTCTAATATCAGAATAACAAGACACTGGCAAAGCCCTCTTCTCTTTACTTATTATAAAGACTTCTCACTTCTGAACTCATTGCATAATGCAGGCAAGAGTGACCTCCAATACCTGAGCAAACAGAAAACAAGAACAGGTATTCAATAGTTTGCTCACTGGATATGTGAAAGCTCAAACTATGGTTATGATTACAAATTATTTTGTAGCTTAATGATTGACTCCAAGAGGAAAGCAATTTATGTTTTGGCAGTTTTCTAGATAATGGAATTCCAGAACTGAGGAGGAAAAGCATAAGAAATGCCTAGAATACTTTCACTATCCCTTCCCAATATGCAAATAGGAGATCATCAAAAAAAATAGTAAATATCCTGAGAGACACAAAGAGAAACAGGTGGTCTCAAAGGCAGACATTTGAAGCTACAGCCACCCTTCTAAGCTGTTTATTGAATCCTGCACTGCTGCACCAAACAAGCCACACAACTACACTATTATATCCTACAGCAGGCTAAACCAAAGTCAGATCAACTACATTAGATCCTATCTTGTTGGGACTACAATCAGCTACATTAAAATGAGTAATTGTTCACAACTAAGAGCAAAAAAACCCCCCAAATGCTAACTCTTTGATCAGATATAACCTTTATATTTGTGGTGCTACTTATGGGAAAAAGACAAAAGATTTTTCCTACTGATTTCCTCTTCCTACTTCAATCTCCTGGAACAACTCCCAAGTTTAATCCCAGAGGTCCTCATTCAACATAGCACAACAGAGCTTATTGAATATATGGGGGATGGAGAATATGCAAAAATCACTCTTCTCCTTCTATCTCTTTGAGAAAATTGTATGCATGGGATCCGTTTCCAATCCAGTTTGTTTAGAACACTCAAAAGGCTTGGATCAGGTACAATTAAGGCTGGTAACCTAACTTCCTGAAGAGGTTTAGGAAGCCTTCATTGACCAGAACATTAAGATGTGTGCTGCAAGTCAATATAAATGCCCTTATATGGCAATGTCCATGGCATATGGAAGCCTGCAACTTGGAATGTCAGAAAAGTAAATTGGAAAGAATGCCAGTTAACAAAGAAAATAGATGAAAGATCATCTTTCATCTATTGTCTTTAAAATTAAGAGAAAGGGGAAGGATGTAACAGTTTTGAATGTCAATCTGATGGTTGGGGTACAGTGGAGAGAAACATGCAAGACAGCGATAACACGAGTCTAACTAAAGGTCTATAAAGTATCACAGGAATTATGAACTATAGTTTTGAATACATATGAAAGTAGGAATCAATAGATCGGTAAGATTGCATGCTGTTGCAATGAATGATGATAAAATCAGATATGAGTTCTTGGGGGAAAAGCTGCAATATTCTGGTAGAGTGCCATCAGACAAGAAAAAGTGATGTAAACTGGGCAGAAGATGAGAAAATGCAGAAAAAGCAATTGAATCATTACCTGATCTAAGAATGAACAAATATGGTAATATTTAGTGGATCTTTGTTTAGAAAAGGCCAGGTTATTTTGGATATATAATTTAAGCATCTCTATATGTAGACATGACAAAGAAGTGAATATGAGCCTAAAAGCATGATTGACCTGTTTATAATGAAAAATTGAGAGGAATAAAAGTTATAAAACTGATGAGATGTTTTGAATGTGAGACAGATTATTATAGTATTTGGTGATATCAAAACTGAAACTTTGGAAAAATGGGGAAAAAAAAGTAGGAGAATTGTAGGAAGGAAAAATACAAATCCTGTATGAAAAACTATTAGAAAATAGACCAATCCTTCATGAATGAACAGATCTAAAGAAAGAGAAAACAAAAGGAACCTAAAACAGGAGAGTCCAGAAAAAAATGTAATTAAAAATAAGTTATTAAATGTTTTGGAATAAAACTGAAAGGAAGCAGTGTTTACCTAGCTGTTCATTTAGACGTTTGTTAGAAGACAAGAGTGCCTATGTCCAAAGAGTCACTGGGAGTCAGATGCCATATAAATAATAATTATAGATAGAATTGAAACAAATATTTTAAATATTAGCATCCCCGAACCCAGCATGAACATCTTTAATGGCATAATGACGTTGAAAAAGAGCAAGACTGCTGGTGCAAATGGTGTAACTGAAGAAAAATGAGCTGAAGAAGCTTCTTGGATGAGAAGCGAAACATCTTCAAAGAAAAAACAGAAAGTCCGGTTGACTCTTGAAAAAGCACCTTTGGGACAACTGAAGAAATAGTAAAATATAAATGTGGTTTGGCTAAAGAGAGGCTGTTATGACTTGCTTAGTATATATGTGAAGGCTGCATCTGTGCCTGGTTACTGAAAGAATGCTGTTATCATTCTCCTATACAAAAAGTAAGATAGAAAGAGTGAGCGCAAAAACTACAGTGGGATTAAACTGTTAAATACGCCTCAAAAAGTATTTGGCAGAACTCTGCCTAACAAGAGTAAGAGAAGTGACAATAAACCAGTTTTAAGAGCAGCGCAGCTCTATGCCAATACAGGAGGTGTGCAGATCAGATTTTTGGTGTTCAGTGTTGATTCTCAGTCATTCAAAAATGTAGGATTGTGAGAAAGTAAGTTTATTGCAAGTCTGCTGAGTTAGAGAAAGCATAAGACAAAGTGAATAAGCTTGAATTATGCAATGTTTTGCCTGAATATAACATTGAGAGTTGGCTGTCAAATGCAATAAAACTGATACATGACAGAATACAGAATAGACATGAATAAAAAAATGGAATCCTTGGTAGTAAGTGACTCAACACTAAGCTGACAGTATGATAAGGATGCATGCTTTATGCATTTACTTAATATATATTTAACGCAGTTTAACCAATAATATAAGAAATCCTGTAATATGTTTTTAAATAAGGAATGCTTGTGATGATGTTAGAGGTATTTTGATGGGGATGTGAAAATGCATGTATAATACTTTTCAATGCAGATAATGCCATGTTGTTGGCCAAGAACCCAAATGATTTGCAGAAAATATTACATTACTTATCAAATTTATATGACCACCTATCTCATAAGAAGTTACTCTGGGGTGGCATACAAATTGCAATAATAATGTGATACTTAAGAATGTCTATTTGCTAACTTTTGCTAAGCAAAAGTGAATAGGTGCTGGATAAACCGAAACTATGTAACTAGTATGAAAGAAGCACATTAAAATGGTTTGGCTGGAATTAAATTTCTTGGTGTTCTGCTTCTCTTGAAAGCAAATAGTATGAGTATTTATGTGTATGTAAGAGAAAACTGCCGATTAATTCCAAATAAATTATCAGGAAATTAATTTATATCATAGTACTGTAGTGAACAATGGCTGGAAAAAATGGACATCACATTTTATTTCTACAAAACTGTTTGCTACAACAAGCTTATATACGGTGACATACCCCTTTTCCAATAAACACCAAGGGCTAACAAACTCCTATCAGACGCATGTGGTGAAAGACATTAGTTTAACCAGTGACACCCAAAAACTGTAAATAGACTTTCACAATCAAAGTTATAATTTAAACCTAATGATTTTTTTTTAAATCATCCTTTAGTTCCTATTTAGGATAGAGTCGGGATGACTGGATGAAACGGAGTGTTTATTGGCCTTATATCCTTCCTGATGCTGTGGAGTTCACAGCAGATCTTTTTTCTGTGCGCCCTGAGTGAGAAACATCTGCCGCTCCCTAAAATTGCACTCTCAATCTTCTGAGCGGGAAGCGTGTCTCCACTACTAGGCCACCATGCCACTCTTAAACCTAATGAAGATAATTTCATGAAAATAAGGTACCAAGAGCAGGGAAGCTATATCTGCAAATTAGGAAATGTTATACAGCAAAATGAAGCCAACATCACTACCATACACAAGTCCAGGTCATAATTAACATTAAAACATGTTTTAAAAATATGTATGGAAAAAGCACTTTAAACCAAATGTTTTTGACTAAATTGATCAGGGATTGTTTCAATAAACATTAATGAACAGAAACCAAAGTTCATCCCTAGTCTGAAAATAACAAGACATACTTTCTGTGATAACGAGACCATGGTTTAGGAGGATAATCTATATGTATAAACTGTATGCTTGCTGAGTGCTGGGAGTGTGCTTTAATATTACGAATAAAAATGCTCCACACTGAATTTATTATAGAATGTAAGATTGCTGAAAATATAATCACTGACCCATTAAACCAATTGGAGAAACTAGTCATGAAGAAAGGAAATACATTGAAAATTAATAAAATTGGCAAGGAAAACATCTATCATCTGTTCTCCATTTCCAATATCAAATGGCCTCTTTTTGTAAAACTGGGACTTAGCCAAAATCAACAAATAACACCCAAGGAAGCTGAATAACATAAAATGATATTGCCAACTGTATTCTTTTCTATAATCTGACTGTTTTGATTCATTATAATATTTCTGCATTGTGTGTACAAACTTGGAATTATAGTTAGCTGAGTGGTGAAAAAGGAGCACTACTACCTTTCAAGCAGAGTCTGGGGGATATGCCAAGGATCATAATCATGAAATAATTTTTGAACTCACACACCATGTAAGTGATGGATGCTTCCAAAACATCTGGATCATTATATCCTTGATCTTCTTGACCATATATTTATTGTAGATGTGTTCAGGCAATAATGCTAAATGACTGAATCCCAGGCTAGGCAAACACCATCCCACCTGTGGCTCTTAAATCCCTCATCACTCCAAGAGTCTTCAAAAACCTAAAAGTATAAGGCAGCCGCCAGTTGCTTTCTTGTCTCTAGCATTACAAAAATGAACCCAACTATCTTTTTTAGAACTATATTATCTATCCCACTTTCCACTGTAGCTCTGAAATCAAGCTCTCCCACTTACATTTTTTATTAACCATAGTGCCATCTCAACCTACTTTTTAAAAAAACTTTAGCAATGATTAGTGGACAACTAGAAATTAAACGAACAAATCAAAGGAACAAAGTACTCAAAGCACTTTGGTACTCAAAGTAAGTACCAACGACCAGGCTCCAATTATTATACTGTGGACATATAGGACGAGGACAAGTTCCAAGAAGAAGGGGACTGCCAGTGGCAAGGTAGGTTCATCCTTGTATTGTGACACCATTTTTCAGCCTCATGTCTGAACTAATTCAGACCTCAATGTACGTATAAAAAGTTGGAATGATGATTTAAAATAGTGCCAAAAATATAGAGAATCAGTATTCATGGGGCACCCTGAATCACAAACAGCAGCCACATTTTAACCTAGTAAATTATTAAACTCATGGAGCTGTATTAACACCTAGTGCGTACTGTGCATTTCATATATAGCCAAGAAACTGGATTCTATAAACGTTGGTTAAACTAAAAGTGCCATGCAAAGATAGCATCAGAATTCTTACACAGACACAGAGGGTTATCATTATATTTCTAATACACATATTTTTCCCCATGCGGGTTCTGAGCTGCATATATTACATAACCTTCAAAGCAGTGTAAATTCTATTTCAAGGAGTATTAAAAACAAAACCAAGCAAAACCCTAATGTTCTTTTTCTTAGTCTTCCAAGTCATTATTCAAGGTAAGATCCTGGATAAGGAAGAAACATTGCAGATTTTTTAAAATGTCCATATACTTGGAATTGAAACTGTTTCATCCATCTGCAGTTGATTTCCTGTGTGGCAAAAGGCTGCAGGCCCTTCTACTAGATGCAAACATTACAGAGGCCTCCTACACATTTACGGGATTTTTCAGACTGAGGAGGTGCTCCCAGCGGCCCTGCCATTCTTGGAACAGAGACGCCACTGATCTTCTAATATCTTTGGCGCAGACTTCCCCAAGCCATAAAAAGTCCCTCTCCAAAAGTTTAAAAACACCATTACCCGTTTTATGATTAAAACAGTAAGTTTTATAGTAAGAGAGGATTTCCCCCCCTCTTGCTGGAAAGTTATACAATACAAATGGCAACCAGCAATATTTTCTTTCATACTTGTAGAAACAAACATTGCTATAACAAAGTAAGCCATGGATGAACTTACAAAAAAGAGGCTTTCAAAACTTTCCAAGGTATTCTTATACTCTGCATGATCGGAGAGAAGCTATTGTGTCTATTTATTTGTGTGGTAACTTTGGGAAAGAAACATAAGTTCAAGATTCTTGGCTCCAATGTTGAGATAGTCTGGTAGACTTTCTGCAGGCAAGAATATAAAAGAACAAAACAACAGTTCTTTAAGATTAGATTGAAGTTCTATTTGGCCTAGCATCCTGTTTTGAACAATTGTCAGTTAAAGGCCCCTAAGATGTACCCAGACATTCTCCTTTTCTTGTGATAAACAAGAAATCATTATCGATATAGTACCTACTTCCTCCTCAGTCTCTTTCTCTATACCGGTAGTCCTCAACTTACAAAAGTTCATTTAGTGACTGTTCAATGTTACTACGGCAAAAAAGTAAAAAAAGTGATTTCACACTTACGACCATTGCAATATCCCCATGGTTCACGTGATCAAAATTCAGGCCCATGGCAACTGATTCATATTTATGACAGCTGCAGTGTCCTGGGGTCATGCGATCCCCTTTTGTGACCTTCTGAGAAGCAAAGTCAATGGGGAAGCCAGGTTCATCTAACAACTGTGTTACTAACTCAACAACTGCAGTGATTTGCTTAACCACTGTGGCAAGAGCAGTTGTAAAATGGAGCAAAATTCACTTAACTGTCTCGCTTAGCAACAGAATTTTGGGCTCAACTGTGGTCATAAGTCGAGGACTACTTGTACTAATAAAGATTGATACAATTGATAAAAATTGATAAAAGACATAATCAATGCAGAAGAAAAAAAAACTTGCCTCCTTCATTACTGGGACTCATCATCATCAGATGGCTATTGTCCCAGCTAGTTTGGGTTTATTGGGGTTCATGAAGGGAAACAGGTTGTCTTTTCTGTATCCACAGCTCCAAACTGTGGTTTTGCATAATGCTCCTAATGTTTCATGTGCACCAATTCTGTACTTCCCAAATAGGCTTGTAAATGTAATTCTTCAAACTGTTTCTCAGCCTTTTTTTCTACCAGTAGTTTCTTGACGCCAATTCTCGTTCCTCTTAACTGCATCATGAGCTATTTCCATGCCTTCATGCACAGAAGCTTTTCATGGCTCTCCATTTTTTTCTAACCCAGCATTCATGTCTGTAACTGATCACATCTTGCCTATTTCATTCTGTTCTCTTCTTGACTAAAAAAAACTATTTAGAAAAGCAGCAGGAAGTGTCTGACTGGAACAAAAGTGTGTCGGATTGCCCAGTAGACACAATTCTAGAGCTGCATTATATTTTATGCTCAGTATGCAGGAGGCTTTAATATAAAACTGTCAAGGCCCACAAAAAAAAAAAATCCTATACAATCTTACAGAGAACTTCAAAGCAACTTGTCCAATGAAATAATTACTTAAGTATTCATTGCAACTGAGAATTTATTGGGAAATACACTGTACAGCAAGCATTAAGTGGTTATGAAACTGAAATGATATTGCTCACCTATTAGCTAAGACCTGGAGTCCAATGCATTTAAAAAGCAGAGCCCATTGCTAATATCATAACAGAATGGATGTGCATAAAAGGGTTGGCAGCCCAATTCTCAGACTACAGATAGTCCTCGACTTACGACAATTGAGCCCCAAAATTATGTTGTTAAGTAAGACATTTGTTAAATGAGTTTTGCTCCATTTTACAATATTTCTTGTCACAACTGTTAAGTGAATCACTGCAGTTGACAAGTTAGTAATCTGGTTGTTAAGGGAATCTGGCTTCCCCATTGACTTTGCTCGTCAGAAGGTCCCAAAATGGGAATCACATGATCTTGGGTCATAGCAACAGTCATAAGTATGAAAAAGTTGCCAAGCATCTGAATTTTGATCACATGGTCAGGGGGATGCTGCAAAGGTCGTAACTGTGAAAAACGGTCCTTTGTCACTTTTTTTCGGTGCCATTGTAACTTTGAGCGGTCACTAAACAAACGGTTGTAGATCGAGGACTACCTGTAATTGCCAGTTACAATCCTAGTTAAAAAAATAAAGCTTGTGATGGCAGGATTGGGTATCGTTGCCAACAGAATATCCCAATTGAAATAAGTACTATGTTTCATACTTATGAGCTCTGCTCAGCCTCTTATGGCAACACAGATTAAAACACTGTATACCTGAAGCAGTGCACCTATGTTATAAAAAATCATCAACAAATCCAGTCACCACAATTTTCAAGTCAAGCATAACTAAGCGATGCATTTCCCAATTCTTTCTCACATTTTATGGACTATGATGATTTCACAGTAACTTAATAGGCTTCAAAGCATTCACAGTAGAGTATGATTTTATTGTATCAAACTCACATTTGCATTGATATTTCCATCTAGTTTTCTGTATCAACATAAAATTTCTTGAAAAGAAGGGGCGGGGCCTCAAAGCAGCGGCACGGGATTCTCATCGCTCTTTACGATGGGATCCCGAACTATGGCTTGG
>JANHFL010001761.1:351814-373244 GCA_032468155.1 Oxyrhabdium leporinum | reverse complement strand
TTTGTACCCAGTGTTACACATCGTGCAATGGAAGAATGGTTTTGGAAAAAATAAAAAATATATTGACAAAAAAAAAACATAAAATTTCTTGACGTATTTAGGTTCCGCACCATTCAGACTGGTGCAGCAAGATCTTTTGTGAGTTCTGAATGTAATACACTACAAATTATTCTCACCTATCAAAATAATATTGCTCTCAATGATGTTTCTGCTCTGAATTTTAACAATTGCAAATAAAAGAACCGCAGGCTAAAGATACTATCTTGCCATTTCCACTATTGAATGCAACTATTAAAAGTACAAGGATCAAAACTTTGTTTGCACCAAATCAGGGATTGCAAGCTAAGCAATGTGAACTTAGAGGTGTTAAATCAAATCTAAAATTTGCTGCGCTAAAGGAATCCCCCAAATTCAGATTCAGTTTTAGGGAGCAGAGCTTTGAAATGAAACTGTATGCACAAATTATATATTTGTGTAAGTCAGAATAAAACAACCTCACACAAATAATTCCATTACCCATTCCACTAATGGTATTGCTAAATGTGAAAACATACTGAAGAAAAACCAAAATTATTATTGGGTACATATACTGGCCATATATATCACCAAAGTACGGAGGCATTAAAGTTTTTTCTTCCAGACCTATTTTTATTTAAAAAAAATTCTCTTACTACCTCTTTTCACTTTTAAAATTTTTGGATGACTCCCAAAGGACTCCCAAAGAAACTTAATTTATTTACCATCTTAAACATTGCAGTTGATGCATTCATTGCTGCTACTGATTTTCACAATAAATGGGATTTTAATATCACATTATTTTTCAGCACAGATAATTTTGACCCCCAGGGGTCCTAGGACCACATCTTAAGTAACACTGCTTTAAGCCTTTAGTCTGGGAGTGGTGTGACCCACTAGATAAGTTTTTTCATGGCATTTATGTTTTGTATGTTAGTCTTTTGGATTGTGATTTCCCCCCATATTTTAATATGAGGCTTTAATATGTACAAATATTTGCTATTATTACTGATAAAATGTGCCATCCTAAATCACATGGCAAGTAAGGAAGCTACAGTATATAAATCTATTAAGTGGGTAAAATAAATACCCTAAGAAAACAGTACAGTTCACCCTTCTTCCAGCAATATTTGGTAAGTCTCCTTTAAAGTATTCTTAAAAGAAACAAAACCATATGCAAAGCCATGTGTTAGATTACTTTTCATATTTCTTAGAGATTTCAAAATTATATCCAAAACAAGCATAAAGGTGCTAGCAATACTGAGAGTATGTAAAGCCTATACCAGAGGTGTCTAACCTTAGCAAGTCTTGTGGACTTCAACTCCCAGAATTTCCATGGTTGGCTAGAGAATTCTGGGAGTTGCACAAATCTTAAAGTTGGCTAAGGTTAGACACTCCTGCCCTACACCTTCCACACCCTGCTTTATGAATTTGCGTCCAGATTTAACTTACCAAAATCTCTAGGAGGTGTCTATTATTCCATGAGAAAAAGTTACATCTCTTATATATACATATTAAGATATTGAGCTGACTGTCATCTTCAAAAAAAATATGTGTCATAACTGCAAAAACTATACCACTTTCGAACATGAAATATGTTGTCAACTACTTTGTAATTGGTTCCTCGCATAAAACCTCATTTACAAAATACTACCACACCAGACCATAACCAAGTTATTTTCTTAATTGTTACTTTTGTATGTAATGGAACCGATTTGCATTCCCGACCATATTCTGAAGTGGTCCCACTGTAAAAGAGGTACACATGAAAAATGACATGTTATGCTTCCATTTAATTTACATTACTTTTGTGTGAAACCTGACTGAAGATGGATCTCCTAAAGAGGACATCAAATCTTACTGTTAAAGCAATGTGTAGTTTGATACAGCACTATGACAGTTTGCTTCATTGCCTCCCCTTTCAAAGAGCCAGAAAAAGAGACACTATGGAGTGGAAATAAACGTGGATTATATAAATTGATTCCTAGAATTAGGACAAAAAATAAACTTTCCATTGTCAGTTTTCAAAATATAAAATTGTCATCATGAAGCCTAAAATACTTTCATCATGAAGAGAAGTTGATATATAATTTAAAAAGTCATGATATTACTTTATATCTTGACTGATATTATCAAAAGTTCTATGCAAAATATTTAAAATAACTTTTACCAGCAAAGATAGCCAGATGTAGTGTACAATATGAATTCAGGACTCCTGAATATCATAAAATTAAGTCAGAAGGCAGCTATAACCTTCCCCTTTCCAACCACAATTACTTACATATCCCATAGCTGCCATTTCCAGATTTAACTTTACTACCAGCAAATAGGATTCCATTATAAATTTAGCCAGAGGACAGCATCACAAGCAGTTGTGGAAATCTGAACCACAAGCCTTAATAACTAAAGGATGTGCACTCTGTATATAAAAAGACAGACATGAGAAGATGTCTTATGTTTGTAGCATTTTATTATAAAATACTGTATCCTAGTTAAACATTTGGCTCATTACCTGTGTTCAAATATTTATTTGCTATGAATTATCATAAAGCATTTTAGGAAGGAACTGAAAAAGATCTCAAGGCCTTTCTGCGAATTTCCCCTTGAGAAAAGGATGTCACTGTTTTAACTTCAGTATATAGTAAATACTGCAAGGGATGGTTGGGCTGCCCACTTTCCCTCTGCAACATCCTATAGTCACATATTCTACATGGGAGAAGGTCTTTTTTGGTCCAAGATCTACAACTGGCTTTTAATTAGATATCGAAAGGCAGATGAAAAACAGGTCCAACTAGTGACCAGGTTCATTTAGAACAGACACTTTAAGACTTGTGGACTTCAACACCAAGAATTCCCCAACCAGCATGGGAGTTGAACTCTGCAAGTCTTAGAATTGCCAAGGTGAGACAACCCTGATTTGGAATGTAAAGCAAACACAAATTGTAAATATGTACTCAGAAGTAAAACACACAATACAATTTAGATTTCATTTTTTTCTAAATAAAAATGTCAAAGCTTAAGCCCATTCATGACTACCGCCTACCTATTATGATGTTTCTCTTTAGTTTGAACTTAAGTGTCTGGGTTTCATAATCTGCTAAATCAAGTTTGAATTTAAATTTGCAAGAGACTATATTCAAGTAAGAATATATGAGCCGGCTTGCTCTTGAAGAGAAGGCCTCGCTAAGCATATGAGGAAAATGATCCTCCACATTCTCCTGCCTAGGTGACCAATCCCCTTCCCATTGCTGATACCTGAAGACAAAGACAGATGAAATGGATGAAAAGTTAGTCTCTTCCCTACACAGATAAATCAAAGCTACAAGGAGCAGATCATCAAGTTCTTCTAAAAATATGGTCCAAGTTTGTTTCAGTCACAAGGAGGAGCCACTTATATAGTAGGGATTTGCTACTTATTTATTTTTTATTTGCTGTCTAACTCCCAGTGACTTTAGGAGGTTAAATCTGACAACATCTGGAATGGAACATTTCAGAGAACTTCAGAACATAATTTTCCAAGATTGGTATCCTTCTACCATTTTCAAATCAGATAACTGACTTCCATAAATGACTGAGCCGCTTCTGGAATAACAAGGTTTACAAGAGGTATGGCATGGCCTAGTCAGGAAACAGAACATTCCAGAGTTCTCCTGAAAGTACCATTGTTGAAACAGTGAGTTCTATATATCCTACTTTATAGAGTTGGACTAGCCTTTCTTGCACCTATTCTGGTGTCATCTATTTATACTTCGAATATGGACTGCAGAATTTTTATGTGGCACTTGCCAGATAATTTGTGAAGAGAAGTGAAAGGGCAGTTAAATTTGGAAGGCGCAACCAAATTGAAGACTTCATTCAGATTCCATTTCATATCTCAGAAGATTAAGTTCAGTCACTCAGCTAAGCTGAGCATGAGCCATCAAACAAAGCATTGGCAAGAGAAGATATTTTCAAATCCAAGCTTTATTTTTGTGGTCTAGCCAATTTATTTAATAACCAGAAATGTTCCACTGCCACACAGGTGTATATCATATCCAAAGTACAAAAGGAAAATGAACAAGGGATTAATGGGAAGCATTTGGTTCCTAGCTACCTTATTACATGATTACATTAGAATCCATGCTTACTAGTCTCATTTACAGTGCAATCCTACATATCTGCTCACAAGCAAATAACATTGCTTATACTCAGATAAATGGGTACAGAGCTGTACCCTTAGAGTTCAAATCAAACTGGAAACTATTTACATCAGTCCAGCATCCCCACAAGTAATCAGTCATTATCTGTAGGTTTTTTTCTTTCCAAATTCTTTGCAAATATATGTGGACTGTATGCTTCATATATCAATATTTCTGTCACTATTTTAAGTGTCTACATTCTGTCAATACTTGGTTTGACTCTCAAAGTAATCAGTGGAGATGATTTTTACAGTTTTGGTTCATTAGATTGCCTGTGGAAAACTGCCAACTTCATTGGAATTCATTGGAAAGTAGCACAATCAGTAATTAATAATATGGCTTTGAACACAAAGTGAATGAAGGTAATCATAAGTACAAATGAGTCATGCCTCTGGCATCACATCCAAAGGGAAATATCTTTTCTGCCATGTCACCTAATTTTTTAATGGATTCATAAGATCACGATATCAGTGAGTAATCAGAAAAATACTAAGAAGTCTTCTTAGAAACTATTTAGTAGAAAAATAAAGCTATAGGTACTAGTCTGGTTCAGGCATCACAGAAAATAAGAAGTTGGCCGTAATAGGTTCCATATTTGTATCCCATGTCTGAAACTTATTTTGTATACTACAATTCTCTTTTAGGAGGTGCAAAATTCAAAAACAAAAGATTCTAGACAACTCCACAAAATTCTGTCTTCCTGTGCTGCTCTGGGAATAGTTAGGCATTTTAATATTTCTGCAAAAGAATTATATGCATGTGTGGATGAATACATGACATTTTCTTCAAAACAAGAAGAGTTCAATACCATCAGCAGAGGACCTGACCCGCATATATTTTGAAAGCAGCTGTATCATTCTACTATGCATTCATATTCGTTGTATAAAAGGGATTACCTGAATCCTTTTTTTAGTTTGAGCCTTGGAAAAAGTAGAAGGCCATTTATAACAAACTTTTAAAATGTTAGCATAGTAATAATCATAGCTCTTAAACTGCAGGTGGAACTAAAAGAAACAACAATTTGCTTGAAATTGTTCAGTAAATTCATGGGTAAATTTATTCTTCCCAAATGTTAAGTTGCAGTTGTTAAGCACAGTAACTGTTCTGCCGGCAGACCTATTTCACAAGTTCTAGTAAGCGGTGCATGCTACGTCCCCACAACTATTTCCTATAAGAGTGCATCCATCTTTCATTTTCCATGTCTCAGGTAATGTTTTAACCTATTTTGGGCCATATACATGCAGAAATAACAGGATTCTATACATCAAATTTTTGTGACAATAAAAGAACGCTTTGAATCCATGCTATATTCCAGGAAACACAACTTTAAACTATCTATACTGACACTGATAATGAGAGCTGTGATCCAGAAAACCAACCAAATTTTGCTTTAATAAAGTTTATGGAATCCCTGGGTTGCAACCCTAATCTGGCTTGCAAGTTTCTTCCAGTACTGTACTCATTATTGTTATGATTTACTTGCTCATTTTTCCCTGTAAAAATGGAGGGTCACAGATAAAAGCATCAAGAACTATTCCTGCACATAAATCCACAAGTAGAATCCATTTCACTCACACCTTATTTTTTGCACCTGAAAGGGAAGGACAGGATAAAGCAGAATTGACCCTTCCAACACTCCTTTCAGCTTAACGACTTTAAGAATTATCACTTTTCAAAGATTTTTACTCTCCAAATGCTATGACAATTTTTTTTAAATGAAATGTTTGCAGTTTGATACTTTTGTCTTTTTTGATAGAATTCCACATCATTTACAGTCCACACATAATATCTGAAATGGAAAGATTTCTTAGAAAATGTTGCATTGGCATGTTCTAGCTTCACCACTCAGTGCTTCCCAAAATTCAATGGATGTTGGATCCCATTTCTGAAGATAAGTCAGCAAACATTGAAGTTATTTCTCATTTTACATATTTTTATACAATACACGAGAGCTTCTTTCATTAAACCGAAAACTAAACATGAAATAGGTGCTAAAAAGGTAAGAAGCTAAAAAATTTGAGATATATTGCACTATCGACTTCTGAAATGAATGAAGCAACCAAGTTGTGGCTGGAATTTTAGAACTATAAGCTTTAAAAGACAGACTGACTTCAAGAAGCAGTAGGGATGAATATTCATAACATATTTGGAATTTGAAAGTGACTTTTGTTATCAAAGAAAAAAGAACATGAGAAACACCCAGCTGTCTGGCCAATTATTTTAACCACTGAATAGATATAAGGTTTGTTTACAACACAAAAACATCACAAAAATGTAGTCTAGACAAATCAACAGGTGGTGATTCTCCAAAGCTTGGACTATGCAGGGGAGTTTATTCAAACCACCTTTTAAAAGAATTTCCCCCCTTAAAAGCTGCAAGTTTTTATTGAAACAAGTTCAAGGGAAGCACGCTGAACACAAATCAAAGAAGCTGCTTAAACACAACCTGGAAGAATAGTTACTTTCAAAAAAAACCCAGCTGGTAGTATTTAAACAGTGCCTGTCTCCTTCCCCTGATTTCAGCAGTCTTACAGCCTAGCATAGACAACAATTTCTCCATGTCTTTCATGTACAAAAAAGAAAATCAAAGGAATAGATGCTCATTCCAAGAAGAACTATAATATTTACCTGATTTTCAAGAGGGCGGTATAAAACTTCGGTGCAACCCTGCTCTTGGAACTACTGTACTTCACTCGCACGTCCACGCCAGCATCAATAAGATATGCACACCCTTATTAGCAGTCACATATTGCCAATGCACACCTGTCACACGGAGGCACTCAAGCCACCTGCTGGCAACCCTTGCCTTCTCCCAGGATTTTTCTGGGAAGCAGAGCCAGCAAAATCTTTTACACAGAGGGTGTGCGTGTGTGCACAAGCCAACTGAAGGGCCGGGGAGACGGAGAGAAAGACAAGTGTAAACAAAATCTATTTCATCCTTACTTCCAGGATAGTACTGCACAGAAAAAAAATAATAATCCCACGGTGAGAGCCAGATGCTTTCTTAGCCTTTTAAACACGCCCAGCGTTAAAAGGGCTTTGGAAGCGCGGCTCGGCTGCACGAAGCCGGTTGCCCGAGCCGCTCCAGGTAACAAAAGACGCGAGGCGAACTCTGGGCGCGCACTTTTCTGAACTCAAGCGAGCTTTTGACCTGGGTGTGTGCAATTTCAACCCTTACCGTTTCAGTCCTTCGTGTGAACGAGCCTTAGAAGGGACTTAAGGGAATCGGCGATGCTGTAGAAAAGAACAATAAACCGGGAGAGGCCGGAGAGCTGGGAAAGACTCCCCCAGAGAACTCAGAAACACGCAGGTGTCGTCACCGCCGCCTCTCCCCACCACATTTCTGCCGGTCCCCTCTGGCTTTGTCTGGCCTCTCTCCCCGGTTCCAGCTAGTTCAAAACTCTTAATAGTCACTCAACGCTCGACCCGCTAGCTCGGAAGCGCTCTTCCCCGGGCAAAGCAGCTGCGGGAACAATGCCGACCCCCCACCCCCCCCCCCATTTCACACATGCGCCCCATCTCAAGAAACAATGGGCCGCCGCTGCTCAAGAGGCGCCAACTCTCGAGTAGCGCATCTCAAGAAGAGTCAGGTGAAGCCGGATCAGCACCCTCCTCCGCGTCCCAGGGAAAAGGAGGAGGAAGGGGGGGAAAGAGGAAGGGGGACCCACAAAGAAAAGGAGCAAAAGCAGATTCGCCCCATTCTCGACCACCCCAATCACCACGCAACGCGGTTACTTACGCGGTGGGGCAGGCGGAAGGCTGCAGACGGTCCCGAGCTGAGCTGCTTTCGCAACTGATCCCAAATACACGCAAAAGGTCCCGCTCCTTCATTCATTGAGAAGAGCTGAGCGGTGTCGGGAACGCAGAGCGGCCACGCCGCAGCCAGACGCCCCTCAAGCGTCAGTGTTTTGCGGGCGCCCCCTCTCCTTCTTCCAGCGCCGTCTTCCTCCCTCCCTCCCTCTCTGATGCTAGTGCTGCCGCTTAGAAGACTCCCCCTCTCCGACTCTGGCTACGGCTTTCCTGCCTTTGCCGGGTTGGCCCCTCCTCGGGGAGGGTTCCGCTTCGCCTCCGGCTGCAGCTGGGAACCTCGCGCCCGGCGGGAGGAGAGACCGATGAACCGCTCGGACTCGCCCGGGAAGCGTAGCCAAAGGGGGTGGGGGGTGGTCGAGGGAAACGATTTGGGGCACGCGCAGCAGCAGCAGCAGCAGCAACAACAACTCGGCTACCGCTCGTCCGCGGTTTAGTTCAGGTTTGGCTTCGTCGGGTTGGCCGAACTCCCCCTTCCTCTTCTGGGAAACTCCTCCCAGGCTAATTTGTGGCGGATCCGAGGTTTCCGTGAAAACGCGCCCTCTGTATTAACTCCGCGCGCCGGGCTCTTGTGCTGGGCGCCTCTTTTATTTATTTATTTTCCTCCTTCTTTCGGACTCGGTGAGGTAGAAATTATTCAACAGGTTTAGCCGGGGACTTTCTGCTGCATGAGCAGCTGAAGGCACGATTTATTAGGTATCCTATGGATGCAGGCACCCACTCTGTCGATTGGGGCCCGAGCTGGCTTTTGAACAGCCTGGCCCACAGAAGGAAGAGGTGAGAGGGAGATGAAAATGAGGTTTGGTGTTAAGGGAAATGGTAGCTACATTGAGGAATGCAGAAAACGTGCCAATTCCCTCACGCATTTATTTTTTTTCCTTGTTCTGTTGCATTAAGCATTTACAGTTTAATGGCAGTTTTTGTGGAGCCGCAGTTTTACCAAAAGCCCTCCTACGTTATGCAGGTAGGAAGGTGGGGAGGAGGAAGACACCTTACATTTTGTTACTATATGAACACAGCTGTGTTAAGCTTTGCACTGCAATTCTCCCCATTGCCTGTGGCCCTTTGCTGGATTTTATGAAGCTCTGAAAGCCTACAAACTCGAGTATTCACTGCCCTGGGTTACTTAAGTTTGCAAGGACTAACATTTAAAACCAAAATTAAACTTTTGCTTCCAACTGAAGAAAATATCTGTAGCTCAGAGTTGAATTGTGGGATCCGTGGTGCTTTTCGAGCTTTTGTTTCCAATTTGTGCAAATCAAAGTGGCAACAAGTCCAGGATAATATCCACTTATATCCTCAGATAAACATATATATGTGGTTAAAGGGTAATGTCCAGGGAAAGAAGAAAGTGATATGCATGATTTATAAGAGATAGTGTGCTGACATTCTCCTTGGTCCAATCTTGTTCCTGTTGTACCTAGTTCGCTGTTGGGAAGAAACAGCAGCAATTTTAATAGAAATTAAATTCAAGTAACTTTGTTCTTATGATTGTAGTAAAAATGATTGTTAAATTGAGTCCAGTCTCATGATGACTCAGCTTAAAATCACAACTACCAATATTTGTTCCTGGACTGTATTGGTCAAGATATTAATGCTACATTGTTTTTGCTCTTCATCAGTTCTTGAACTTATTATCCAGAAATATAAAATATGTGGTGCTGTGGTCACTTGAGCACAACTATCCAGGAATATAAAAAAATCTAGGAATCCTAAAACAAGTCCATGCTTACTAACCAGATTTTCTTGAATTTATTAATCATTTCACTTCTAAGAAATCATCTTGCTGTCCTCCTGTGCAGCTATCAACTAAATTCCCACCTGTTTTTCAATTAATGACTCTTCACTCATGATTGTCAGATTTAGTATGTCCCAAAGCATGGATAAAAGTGGTTAAGGAGCAGTATATCTTAACCACAGTTTATAACAGAGTTTCCCTAATTTACTCAACTTTAGCTTAGTTCTTAATGTCTGTGGGGATTCTCAGTCATCCAGATTATGGATTGTCCCAAGGGTGCTTTTTCAGGAGGCAACTGGACTTTGTTTTTTTTTCTTTTGAAGAGTTTCACTTCTCATCCAAGAAGCTTCTTCAGCTCTGACTGGAATCTGGTGCAGAATCTTGGTTCTTAATGTTATCCACAACCACATGTGTTAATCTAACATTTGCCTGTAGAGACAAAGTTAAGAAAATAGAATGGTTTCAGTGTTGTTGTTTTTCTCTTTCCCCCCTATTTCATTACTGCAGGGAAGTAAAGAGAGAAATAAGATAGGAGGGATTAACAATGACCCATTAACTTCAATCAGTCCACCAATGAACAATTAAAAACCTGTGAGTTACTTGCCAATCGGTACAAGCCTAACGTAGCTATTCGGGCTTTGTACCTCATAACAACCATCAAAGCTTGGTTGAAATATTATATGGTAGTAAGATAGTCATGTGTAAAAACAAACATAGTTTTCCTTGGTCTGCTACTGTCACTGCTACTGCTACCATAGCTGTCACATCCTTGCCTCTCTCTTTATGCCTCAGAGTCCATTTTGGAATCCTGACAACAGCCTGGACTAGTCCCTGCAGTTTTCTATACAAGTATTTAGAAAAAGAAGTATGCAAAAGTAGACTGGTGCTTTGTAATTCCTCTCTGGACAAGGAGAGGACTTGAAATTGCTCACAAGTGCTCCAGAAAGTTGTTCCTTACAGGGAGACCACAAGGCAACAGTTTCCAGCATGTCGAGAGCTCTGGAAAATTAGGAGAAGCCTCTTTTCCCTCAAATCACACTAGGCATCTTTTTTTAAAGGACACTCTTCATTCTGGCTCTTCATTCTGCTGCAGTCATCGGCTCCACCTTTAGCGGAGCAGTCTTCACCATTTCTTCCTCCCAAGTTGAATTATCTCTTTTATCAGGTGGATTAATTGGTATGTTTCAACTACGCTTATTTTCTCCATTAGATTGCTTGTTAAGATAGTTTTAAGAGCCACGCCTCTGCTTCACCATACTCTAATGAAATCTGATCTATTAACTGGCAGTAACAGTACAGCGTTGAGGGCAAACGGTTCTACCAGTTTAACAATCTTGAAAGAGTAAAGTCCATCACAATTAGAATTAAGTTAGAGAGTTATGAGACACTGATGTAAGATACTTATCAAACTACTTAGTTTGATCAGCAGCACCTCTTTGTAGTGCTGAGGATTCATTCATTCTCATTTAAAGCATCTGCCTTACTATACTGAACAGGAATGGTGTAAAATAGCAGAGTGCAAATCAGCTTGTTGATAAATTCAAGAAGGGGAAACTGCTGAAGAACTGCTTCCCAGCCATTCTTTCCATTGGCTATGCTGGCTGGGCCAAGTCGGAATTGGAGGTAGAGATGTAGTAAATTCTCCAACATTTGCTATGGTATATATTAAATGAGAGCCAATTGGTTTCTACATGTCAGGTTAGAAGCCCAGAAGCCGTAAGTTCTAGTCCCACTGTAGCCACAAAACCGGGCAGTCACTCTCCCTCAGCCCTAGGAAGGAAGCAGTGTCATAAGCTCTTCAAAAAACTTTGCCAAGAAAATTTCAGAGATTTGTCTAGGCAGACTCTGAGAATCAGACGTAATTGAACTGAAGGGTGGGGGGGGAAGGATGTTAAATACCATTTAACCGAGCCCTGTGACACAAGTTCCATGGTGAAATATAGGAACTGTCTTGCTCTACAGTACTGTAATGACTATGCTGGCTGAAGACAATGGGAATTGTAGTCCAGATATTTTAGGTATCCTAAACTGGGGAAGGCTTAGTATCCCCAAGATACTAACCCTTAGGGTCTAGAAGTGGCTAGCCAAGTAGAGAATACTGCATTAGCTGGAAAGAAGCACAAAACACTCTGAATAGTACTCTGAGCCTGTCTCTTCTATAAACAGTATACTTCTTAAACTGCTCTAGCACGTTAATCTGAAATCAGTTTAAGAAAAACCTCCCTTTGGCAGTGGCTTACAAGGGATTCAGTCCAGATTTCAGGCTATCACAGACCACCACCCCACAATTCCCCTGCTGCTGTGCCATCCCAACTTTCTATTCAAATTGGCATTTGCTTTCCTTTTTAGGGGCAATTCTTACACATGCACACAACCTATGACATTAAATAAAATTAAAACGTCCAAATGCACACATACGCAGGTACAACAATCCAACTTCAAAACAAAATATTTTCTTGCATTTTTCCTGATTTGGTTCATTAAGGCCCTCTGCAATTCTTATTAGGCATATTATAGTAGTGGTTATATTTGCCTAACATACAAACTGCAAGAAAAGCCTATTTACTTTTCCAATAGGCTTTTAAAAAAAAAGAAAACCAATCGCTTGAGATAAAAGGTCTTCACCCCATTTGCCAAATAGCCAGCAGCATAAAGATGAAATGAAGCATTGGTGAATGTCTTTTTTTTTTAAAGCAAAGCAGAAAGGTACAGAGCTCAACTAAACAAAAATAACGAAAGAAAATTCTGCCAGCTTTCAAAGGAGTATGACGTTTTACATACTTTTTAGGACTACTATGCTGTTAGACTCATTCTTAGCAGTTGCCGGAGCAGAGATTAGAGAATTACAGGGCAGTAACCATCGATTCAAGTGGCTGTTGCAAAGTTTAGGAGGCAGCCTAGAACAGGGGTGTCAAGCCCACATTGTCTCGGCGGTGTCACGTGATGCATCGGGACTCCTTTTCCCTTTGCTAAACCGGGCATGGGTGTGGCCAGTGTGATGCATCCGGCCCGCGGCCCGGGAGTTTGACAGCCCTGGCCCAGAAGAGAATAAAGCGCAGCAGGAAAACAAGCACAACATTTGAACTAGCGCAAGCTGGAAGACACTGCTGTAAACTTGGAGCAGTTGGTGTATAAACCTTTATGAGAATTGCTTTTTTTTAACGGTTTGCATTATACTGCAAAGTATTAACTAAATTAACTAAATTAAATTGCTAATACAATTTAATTAATACAATTAAACTGTTGAACAGCTAATTCCCACAGTACTGTCTTATGTCTAATGATATGTACCCATGTAGTAGGGCTTTATTATTATTATTATTATTATTATCCTTCTCATCTTTTATTTTTTACTATTGATATCTTATATTACTTTACATGTAGACTGAGTGCTTATGCACCAGAGACAAATTCCTTCTGGGTCCGATCACACTTGGCCAATAAACATGTTGTTGTTGTTGTTGTTTAGCACTGTACTGGAAAAAACCACTTTTGGCGCTACTGGCCTTATTATGTAAAGAATAGGAAACAGCTGGAGGCCTTGTCAGTAGTTGGGATTTTACAAAGTAATAAAAATAACTGGTAATTAAACATCTTCAGAAGTTTTATAAGGAAATCCTCCTGCTTCTAAACTAGGGAAACCAATTTTCCATCTGAGCTGCGCTGATACTTCAGAAGTGTTGTACTGTAATTCCTGTTAGCCTAACCACTGAGATCAGCAAGAAAGGCATTTGGAGCTGTAATAAAAGCATATACAGGTTACCTAATTCCTTTTCTTGTACATCTGTTGAGAGAAATGCTGCATAATTACTTTCAAAAATGAATATTACTGTGTATACTTATATGGAAGCCCATCTGCAGATAAGCAGACCTTCCAATTGTTTTAAATAAAAATACCATGAGAAATGTGCCACCCGTGAATAAGCTGACCTATACAAGTACAATAAAAAGGTATTACTGTATATGTTCATGGATAAGCCCATTCATGAATTTCAAAACTCAATTTTGGGAGTGAATTTGGCACCTAAAGTTCTCAGCTTATTTGTGAGTATATACAATATATTACAAATAGCATGAGCCAGATAAAAATAGTTACCTAGTCCTTTAGTTGCTGAAATCATTGTTCTTGCACACAAGCAGATGAAGTTAAATATTATACCTGTAAGGATTTTAAAAAAATATGAAGACTCTTCTCAGTACTCATAAAAGACCATTTTTTCATAGGTAACTGGTTGCTCTCGTAATAGTTTTAAGCAATTATCCCCAATAGCAGTTTCAGTGGCCATTCATCCAGAACACCTTATTATATAATCATAGTCTTCACTAGGTTAACTTGTAAAGGAAAACTATCTGAATTTTATAATAAAAATGTGGCTTCCAGCTATGCAGCACTGCAGTAAAATTAACTAAACAGTTTTAAACTATCTGGTAATAGCCAGTAAAAAGTAATAAGCCAAAACAATACATTGCCCAAATGTATTGTCTTTAGAGAAGCCCCAAGCAATTGTGACTCTTGAGCTATTTTCTTGTAAATAATGAGGATCTATAAGATTGATTTTCCCAATCTATTAGCCTCCATATGTGGACGGATGGCCAAAGTGGCTGATAATTCTGAGAATTTTTATTTCCATTTGTTCAGTTAAATATGTTCTTCTGCCTGCCCTATCTCTACTCAGATGGCTGGTTACTTTCTGGTTTTGTTCTCATTGGGTTGACAACAGTGCTGTCTGCAAGGAAGAGCAAATGCTGAAAGTGACATTGCCTTGATGTGATACGAGTTCTGCCTCTTTTCTATATGCATTGTGATGTTATGCAACATACACAATTGGCACAGCTCGAATTGCAATGATGATGCTTTCATCCTTTTGCATTGTTGATCCTTTGTGTCTGTGGCCTCTGCTATAAGCCAGCTCTTGAATAAGAGGTATCTATAGACCTAGGGTTAATTGCCCTGTCTAGCAAGAAGGTAGATAGTTACTGATTTTAATTTCTTTTTATTAAAACATTCAGGGGAAAGATGCTAAATGGGGGGAAATTGCTATAGATCAGCTGTTTCTCTCTGCAAGACCTAGAAAGATAGTGATATTCGTCTGGGATAATTCATTTACAAGTTTTTGCCTTAAAAATGATTGAATGGGTTTGTTTACTTTGTCATGTTGCTGAACATTGCAAGTGCTCTGCTATGTCTCATTTGCAATGGTATAGCAACTGAAAGCGAGAATTGGAAAGATTGAATTACAATCCTTAAAAAAGACAGTATTGTGCTTTATCTCCTGAAGGAAAGAAACACCTCTTATTTATGCTCCATTAACTTTTGCCTTGACTACTGAAATATTTTTCTTCCAGATCTATTGGGTTTGCTTCTTGACCTTTTCACCTCTATCTGGCACTGGGCTGTCAAAAGTCATTCTCCTCTCTGCATACCCTGATCGTGTGAGAGTTCATTTGTAATCCCTACAATGATTTCTAGTTGGCTTTTTGCCCTCATCTTCCAACCCTTTGCCTATTTCATTACTCCACTTTTGTATCCTGATACTATACCTAGGACCTTCATTTCTTCAGCACCTCCAGATTTCTCAAAAAATCCATCCTTTTCTGAGAAATATGGATAACAAGAATTTCAGGAGGCATATATATTTTTCTACATGATTAATGCTATTACATGTAGAGGAACTGACAATTTTTCCCAGCTGCCATCCATCAGCAGCCATATCAAGTTATGACATGAATCAAATGATGTAAAATGATGTAGAATCTATCAAGATGTTGACTTGGTCCTGATGATGATATGCAGAGCATACTTGGAAACTGGGAACTGTTAGGGAGGCAAGCCATGCCTTCAAGGAATATAATGACTCACCTGGTTTTTCTAACTTGTTCTTCACTTTCTGGCCCTAATATCCTCCTTTCACAGAATTCTATAAACATCAGCTGCAGTCATTCTGAGATGATGGAAACATAAATGCAACCTGTACTGCAAGATCCATCAACATGACTTGGCTGTAATTCAAGACCATTCCAAGTATGAAATTGTGCTGCACATTATTTTTTTCTAAACATAGAGGTAGTTCTTAACTTACAACCATTCGTTTAGTGATCGTTTGAAGTTACAACTGAAAAAAGTGACTTATGACCATTTTTCACATGAAGGTTCCAGCATCCCCGTGGTCACATGATCAAAATTAAGATATTTGGCAACTGGCTCATATTTATGATGGCTGCAGTGTCCCGGGGTCATGTGATCAGTTTTTGTGACGACCTTACAAGGTTCACAAAGTCCACGGAGAAGCCAGATTCTCTTTACAATTGTATTACTATTTAACAAGTGCAATGCTTCTCTTAACTGTGGCAAGAAAGGTCATAAAATGGGGTGACATTTGCTTAACAGCTGTCTCATTTAGCAACAGAAATTTTGGGCTCAGTTGTGGTTGTGAGTCAAGGACTACCTGTATTGAGAATAAATGTCTTGATTTTTCAAAACAATATATGTTGCTTTAAAAAAATATCTTAGATCCAATCAGTTTGTCTTGTGCCATGTTTCTGACAATCCTAGGTTGAAATTAAGGACAAATGTATACTAACGCTTCCTTAGAATGTTCTATCAGAATATATGTGGGGAACTGGATGCTGGAATTGAGATATTGCCTTTTGGAAAGCTCTGGTGTCATAGAAAGGTTTCTGATCTAAATGTTAATATATTCTTCACATTCAGTGAAACTCAATTTCATGCACCAAAAGATAAAACTACTGGTGCCAAGGATCTTGATTCCCTGGAATAAGCCAAATCCATATAATTCATGATACAACCTAAAGAATACAAAACAGTCTTGTCATATCCTGGGATCAGATGTCCTTCCTTAGTGGACATTTGATCCCTTAAACTAGCCCTCTCTTTGTATTGGCAATTTATACCACTATATCAGCACATGCACAGGAAAAACAGGAAATGTTTTCTTTACTTGCTAAACAATTAATATTTTGCAGTGTTTTCCCATTGGGAGCGATCGTATTTGTGACAGTATTAGGTAAAGTTTACAAAGTTTGCAAATCATATTACTTCCTCTTAAAATGTGGAATTCCATCATGCTAAAAAAACATTAGGCATTAATTATAGAACTAATGCATTTTTTGGTGATGCTACATTTAAAAGACATGATATGTCCTTTGTGTCCTATTTGCACAAAGTAAAATAAATAAATCTTAGCATAACTTTGGAACAGTCACTCTTTTTCAATCCCATCCATCTCATTGTGGGGAAATAGGATGAAGGAGTATTAGGTATGTTTGCTGCCTTGAGTTATTTATAAAACTAATAAAGGATAGAAATAAATTCATAATAATCAAGCCAGGAAAGGAACTCCAGAAAAGAAAAGTTTGATACAGTCATTTATGCCAAAGTGGAAAATCCTTTCCTCAATACTGTAGAAGTAGAGGCCTCAGACACAACCTGTCTCCCATTTTTTATGTTGCTCTTGCATCAGTCCCCAGGAAGATTAATACCACAAGTGTGGGAGGCCACACTTCATTACCCACCTAGGAGAAAAGATTTAGGAGCAACTACTCTTAATGACTTTCTATCTACTCACCTATTCAGTTTAGGTGGGAAATGAAACCACCTTGGAGAACATATATGGGCTCCCCCTAACTTGCTTCAACTGAAGGAGCTACTTGGAGAAGCAGCGAAACATTTCAAACCAAAAAGAAAATTCCAGTTGCCATGACTCAACTTCTAGAAAACTCTATCTGGATGACTGAGAATTTTCATCAACATACTGTTCAGCTTATAGTTCCTGGAGAAATACAATGTTGTGGGCCATCCAAGATCATCTGCCAGTGAATTCCATGTCCTCTATGTATGTTTTGTTAGAATAAAGAAATGTATTTGTTTCTTTGTTAGGATCATATCCCACGCTTTGATTCAGGAGTTCAAGACAGTATACCTAATGCTCCCTTTTCCTGTTTTTCCCCATAGCAACAATCCTGTGAACTCAGCTGGTCTAAAAGGAAAATAGAGGGAGAGGGACTAAATAGCCTGGAGTTGCAGAGAGATTTTGTGTGCTGAGATGGTAAGATGTACAGGTGCACTGGGAAGAAGATGTAACCCCTCTATTTGCAATTCAGGTTGGATGGGTGCAGTGTTCAATAGCTCCATAGAAGGGATCAAGATAGAGGAGCCCATGGCATGTGTTCAGCTGTAGAAAAGTTGCCGATACATTCTAGGCTATAAGTATAGATGTAAGATTGGCTGTGTTTGTGTATATGCACCTGCTTATGGCTTCTGAAGTTGGAAAAAAGGGAATTACAAAATGCATGTGTATATGAAATTGATCAGCAGGAATATTTCTTAGAAATGATTACATTTCTACATTTAATCCTCAACTTACAACCACAATTGAGCCCAAAATTTCTGTTGCTAAATGAGACATTTGTTAAGGGAATACTGCTGCTTTTTATATTAATTAAATCTAAATATATTGATTACCTAACTACATATACTGATTTAACTACCATGTCTGACAGGAGGTCAACTTGTTGAAATTAAACACATGAAGAGTCTGTTAAATGGACAGGAGGGGGACCATTTTAACTTTCAGCAGCTGTATTGGATATTAGTCTATGAAACTTGGCTCTGCTATCATGTCAGGACCAATTTTTATTTATTGTTACAAGCATGAGTAGGGACAACCCTTAAATTCTTAAGCATGACTAGTTTAATGAAAGGAAGGACTAGAGTTGACAAGATGTTCCAATGTCTAAGGGGCTGCCACAAAGAAGAGGAAGTCAACCTATTTTCCAAAGCACTTGAAAGCAGGACAAGAAGCAGTGGATAGAAACTGATCAAGGAAGCAACCTAGAACTAAGGAGAAATTTCCTGACAATGAAAACAATTAATCAGTGGAATGACTTGCCTCTAGAAGTTGTGAGTGCTCCAACACTGAAGGTTTTTAAGAAGAGATTGGGCAACCATTTGTCTGAAATGGTATAGAGTTTCCTGCTTGAGCAGTGGGTAGGACTCTGTTATTTTGTTATGTGCCACTTTTCTTTGTATGATGAAACTGGAAACTTCCAGCCTAAGATTGTGTCAAATGTAGTTAACTAGATTCAGATGAACTGGTAATTTTTGCTTTCGGAAAAAAATGTCTGCTTACGAATCAAGATTATAAACTGATTTGATGTTGATTTGCGACCTTAGCTTGCAAGATTTGCAAGATTTGCTGAGTCTGGACAAAATGCTTTGCCATAAAAATTTTCATGGCCAGCACCCAAGTTATCCTTTCCTTCCGTGTTAAACCAACTGTTGTGGTCTTTGCTATATTAGTTCCTCTTCATCTTAACTAGCCTTTGCTGCCTTTGGTTTTGATATATATATCAATTATCTCTATATGCACCGTATAGTTTTCCTCTTGTCCTTATTTTTGTAGCAATCATTTCATTAAGTCCATTTTTTTTCCTATCTACATCCTCTTTCAGTTCATCATTTTATCAAGCATCTTTTTTGTCCTTCTCGTTAGCATAAATCAATATACTTCTGTCTCATACTAACATAATTTTAATTCTGTTGGGAGAGTAATCTATCTCCATTGTCATACAAGACTTACACTTTTTTTCTACTTTTATTTTTTAGGCCAAGTTCCACTCCTAATCAAATAAGAAAATCAGTTCCACGTTCAGGATTTCTCCTTTATAAATATCTCATAAATTATCAAATCAGTCATGTTTTTAAATTTATTTATTCAAATTTGTTGCTGCTGCTCAATTCCCATTGGCTCAAACATACATTCATTTTGCCATATTTACGTATGGACTAACTTCTGCTTAAACCATGCATTTGAAATTTACTTATCTTCTAACCAGATACTCACTAAACAATCATTGTTCTGATTTATTTTAAATTCACCAAATAGCTGAATTGATCTCTTATTTGTTTTCATCCATCACTCAAGTCATCTACGGTAGCAAAATATTTTTCCCTTCTAGCATTTATTCAACACGTTGCACATTTTCCCCTTATCTCTGGTTTTATTACTATTCATTGGGAATACTATACTACCAGTAATGGATTCATACTTTCATATGCACTCGCAAAGAACTAAATGACACCGTTGTTTCTGGGATATATCTTAACCCTTTCATTCTTAATTATAGTCGTGTCTTCACTTTTCTGCAAGTACTACCGAATACAGAATAATAGCAATAGCACTTAGACTTATATATTGCTTTACAGTGCTTTACAGCCCTCTCTAAGCAGTTTACAGAATCAGCATATTGCTCCTAACAATCTCGGTCCTCAATAAGGTTGGAAGCGATCTTGGAGATCTTGTAGTCCATGGGTCACCAACCTTTCGGACCTCAGGGACCACTAAATTCATAATTTTAAATCCTGCGGACCACTAATATTATCTGCCTAATGACCGGCTGGGTGGGCGTGGCTAGGTGGTCATGTGAGTGGGTGGGCATGGCCAACTCAATGTCACTCACATCGAGGGGTGTCTCACCAGCCTCTACTCACCCGTCCACTCCCAGCCACTCCTCGCCTGCCTGCCCGGGCTTCTTAGGGCCCAACATGAAGCAATTGTTGGAGCTAAACAGCCACCACAAGAAAGAGTTGGCAAAACAGTTGGCTCAGTTCAAATTGGATCTGACCAAGAAGGAGGCTCAGCAGAAGCACCTCACTGAGGACTATGGGGGATAGGCTTTCCAAGCAGAAGGAACACCTGCAGGAATGCAAGGCCAGGTACCGGCACCTGGAGGCTCAGTGGTCTGAGATGGCCAGCTAGTTCCAGGCCATGATGCAGTCCCACTGGAACGAGGCCCTCCGGCTCTTTGCCACCAGCAGCACTTCCTTCCAGCCTTCGCCTAAAGCGCTGCACCAGGGGGCTGAAGCAGGCCTCAAGTGGGAATTTCTGCCCCCTCCTACTCACACAAAAAGACCCTGAAGGGTGAGACTCTGTACAGCAACACAAACGTTCATTGCACGTATCCGGCCCAGAGGCCATAGTTTGTGGACCCCTAATTTAGTGCAATATAAAAAATGCAAATAATTTTTCTGCAGACCACCCAAATTTTCTCACGGACCACCAGTGGTCCATGGACCACCAGTTGGTGACTGCTGTTCTAGTCCAATCCTCTGTCCACCCTGTACTATTCCGGACAAATGTCTGTCCAATCTCAAAAATCTCCAGTGTTAGAGCACCACAACTTCTAAAAGCAAGCCATTCCACTGTTTAATTGTTCTCATTATCAGGAATTTTTTTCTTAGTTCAAGGTTGGATCTTCCTTATCCATTAGTTTTTTGTCATATTTTTTCTTTTGTCTTGTCCTCTGGTGCTTTGGAAAATTTGTGACAGCCTCTCAAATATTGGGACTCTACTATCATGTCACCCCTAGCCCTTCTCTTTGTTGGACTAGGCATATCCAAGGTAGTATATCGTGGTACCAATACTTCCCATGATCTTAATACCAGAGGCGGGCTGCTCTTGCCATAGCAAGAGGTTCTCTGGTCGTGCATGCGCATTCGCAAGCATGCTCGCTTCATTCGCACGTGCCAATTTGGGACTCGTACGAAGCTAGAGGTAGGCAGCTGATAAAGAAAGCAAATCCGGTGAGTGCAGCAGGGACAGCGCGGAGCTCACCTGAGCAGCTGCGGCGGTGGAAAGATGAGTTATTTAGCAATAGCTTAGGGCAAGGGTGG
>JANHFL010001761.1:332309-351714 GCA_032468155.1 Oxyrhabdium leporinum | reverse complement strand
GTGGGTGGGTGGGCCCAGCCAGAGCTCAGAGCAAGAGGTTCGCCTGAACCTCTGCGTCCATGCAGCACTCCACCCCTCCTTAATACTATTCTTCTGTTGATGCAGCCTAGGCTATGTTGGCTTTTTTGGCACTGCAGCAGATTGTTGGCTCATACTTAAATAGTTATCCATTAGGACTCCTAGGTCACTGCTATTGAGCCAGGTACCACCTATTCTACACCTGTGCATAGGTATATTCTATACCTATGCATTGGTTTTTCTGTGGGTATTCATTAACTCCACTTCACAAGATCAGACCTTTTTCGTTCATATCTATTAATATCTATTATATCATTCTTCTTTCTCTTTATTTCATAGGAATGTGGTATTTTCATTTCCTTAATTACTGCTTTTTGCCACTTACTTAATATCTTCTCACATTTCATATCACAAGCAACAAAGAGCCATGGTGGCGCACTGGTTAGAATGCAGTATTCAAGCTAATTCTGCTGACTGCCAGCAGTTCGATCCTGATGGGGCTCAAGGTTGACTCAGCCTTCCATCCTTCTGAGGGCAATAAAATGAAGACCCAGATTATTGGGGGCAATATGTTGACTCTATAAACTGCTTACAGAGGGCTGTAAAGCACTATGAAGCAGTATATAAGTCCAAGTGCTATTTCTATCTTCCATATGCCATGTTGACTCCAAATGGGTTCATAGTCAAGGCTTGCCCTTTGCTGCCTATTATAACTTTGGTTAGTCAAGGTTTCTACATACCACTTTTTAGTAAGATTGTGGAGCTCTAGACTATGTTATCAGTCTTCTCTGCTACCAGCATCCCCTGAAAATTATAAGGACAGTATCAGTCAGTTTGATCCCGTTTTCAACTGTCTGCCACAACTGCAACCAAAGGCTAATTTTACTCAAGAATGCATATGCTATTTTAAGCAACATAGATCTCTAATCTAGAGATAGTCTTGTAAATCAATATAGTACTGCGTGCATCCCACCAACTAGGAGGTACATGCAGTGTACTAAGACACACAGAATGTGCTAAATTACTGGATACGGAATAATGGAATTGACTGCATGGGCTGTAATCCATACTGTGCAAATATTTCTGTGTGCAAGTGATTCTTGTTAAATTATGGTTATTTGTCCCCAGCTCCCCAACTTCAAAGTGCTCCACTCCTGGAAGTTTCAGATGTTTCTGAGTTGCACGGAGACACATAGCACTGGCAAGGTTTGAGTTGTAGCATTCCGAATATGGTTCAGCCCACATATTTCAGTCCAGCAGTGCTGAACACACAAAGCCAATGGAATTTCTGGGAGAGTTCTCAAATTTCACTGATACACAGTACTGTGTCTTCAGCGCCAGTGCGGGGGCTAAGCTTTAATCTTTTCAGGCAGTAAACAGAATGGTTTCATGCATGAAATTTGAACTGATTTTAATTCTATTATTATGGAAACTTTCAGTTTCTGGCGAGCAGAGCTATTAAGAATCTGTGCGGATTTGTCTGGCACTAATGTATTGATGACCACACATGGCTTCACCCTAAATTTTAAGTTTTCTTTTAAATGAGCTGCTGTAACACTAATAGGCATCTGTCTGCATGTATTCAGTATATAGACATTGTTATGAGCACAAGTATATGCAAGATGGTTATAAAGATTATCTCAGTCTCCATATGGTTCCTCAGTTGATCATCCGCTTCTTGGCTCTTGAGTCTGCTAGCAAAACAAAGCTTTTCTTGTGTTCTCAGCAGGCCTGTTTTTTTATAGCAGGATAAGTACTCTGCCACCATTTTGTGGGAGGAAAGAAGTTGCCCATTGTACTCTCCTATAGAATGGAGGTAAGCATGTTTTAGGTGAAAATCGTATTTTAAAAAGTGGATCATTTCTGATCGAAATAAGTTAGGAGCAAAATTTTGGCTTAGTAGCAATTTCCTTCTGCTTCTAGACATTATTCGAGGGTTGCAATAATTGTGTGAGGATTTGAAAATAACCTTGAAGGTCATCTAGTCCAACTAATAAAGGAATTATAATCTCCCAAGGCAACTTGTTCCATCACGGAACAGCTTGTTACAATTTTTTTCCCTGATATCGAACAAATCTGTTTTCTTGTAATTTAAATTGTTTTTTCTTATTCAGTTCAATTTTAATTTATTAAAATTTGTTATGGCCACCTATTCCGTTAGACTCTGGGCAGCATACAGAAATCCCTCCCCCCCATAAAACAATAGTTAAAAAACATGAAAGGAATCATCCCACTACATCTATATTATTTTCTCTTAAAATATACTAGGATTTTCTGATACAAGAATTCAAATTTATTTCTCATACTCAGATTTTTAGTATATAATACTTCTAATTACAGTAATATTCTGACTTTTTTTTCACCAGAACACAAGTCTATTGGATATTCTTTATGGTTTTCATTTTCAGCCTGCTAGGATTCCATCTTATATAATCAAGCTTCCAAGGTTTTGGTCAACCTGTTTACTGATTTTCTGAGGAACAACCCATCTCATGCAGTAGCCCATAATCAGATCATGGTCACTATGGACCTTTGGGAATGGTTATGGGGTTTTCATGCCAATGGAATGTGTAGTGGAACTGATGCCAATCATACCCCAAAATGGTCTAGTGTTCATCTTCCTCGTTCAAAAAAATCCACTTGAGATGCACCTTTTAAATATTTAAGATTTTAAATAAAGAAGTCTAAATAAAGAATCACTTCCACTTTTATGTTAAATGTTTAAAAGGTTGGCATATTTATAGCAGCAATAGACTCTTGCTGCAGACTCTTTTTCCTGCAATTAGTACTTCCAGGAATGATCAAAAGATGAAAGCAATGTTATATGGTTATTCCAGGTAGTGCCAGAAAAAAATTCTAATGCTGCTGTAAATGTGCCAATCTTTTTTTTTTAAAGTTGAAAAACAAAAGGACTATTCAATCATTTATTATATAAGAGATAGATTATTGTTTTAAAAGAAATGCAGAGGAACAATACCCCCAAATTACCAAAGTAGATATACTGTATTCTTCATTGGCAAGCATTATTGCCTCTGTAATGGAAATTTACCCTATTTCAGACAGATTTTATGAAATGGGAACCTTTACAAATGTTCGAGGGAGTATTCATTAAGGCTCTTTCCATTAACGCAGAGAGAATAGTGGCGTGTAATATATGCAGAAGGAAGAGATTTATCAGGTGCTCTACCAGGACAAAGAATAGATGACAAGCATTACAGATTGTAGTATAATTGGTGGCACATCATAAGTACTGTCACTATGCAGTTCTGGGGAGAATGCTAGGACCTATAACTGGATAAATATTCTCCTATGATTAGAAAGTGGGCCCATCAATCATTCAGCGCCACTCTATCCACTTTCTGCCCATCCTGCTTTTCATAGAGAAACTAAAACAACATAGCTATTTTATGGGTGCAGTGTCCCTCTTTATTTCTATAGGGCTATAAATATCTAAATCACATACAGTAATAAATTTCCCAATTCAGACTTGAATGACTTCATAGGGTTCCACTTTGTTCATTTGGCCTTGGGTTTAGTGCAAAACTGTTATTTGATGGGGAAATCCAGTAAGTAACTTTTTTATGGAGTTAAGAATAGTAACCCTACTAACCAGAGCAGGAATGTCAAACTCGCAGTCCGTGGGCCGGATGCATCATCATTGCCCGGTTTAGCAAGGTGGGAAAAAGTGAGTTTGACATCCCTGAACTAGACGATTTATTTATGAACCAGCTAATCACAGGTTTCAGCATCATCAGTAGTTCCTATAGCAAGAAAGCCTACTTACTTTTTGAAAAGAACCTTGGGTGTAAGAGAAATTCAGAGGAAAGAAATGGCAGATGGTTGAAAAGCTGGACCTTTTCCCTCATCTCCATCAACATGTTAGGCTAGGAAAAAAGTCCTTTGAATGATGGAGAATGGGAGATAAAGAGCTTTCCTCACTTAGAAACTGCCTCCTATTTATAGACAGTCCAGCACTGTCTAAACTTACTGACAGCACTTTTCCAAATTTCATTCAGAGATATTTCATGACTCCTGTAACCTGAACTTTCTAATTGGAGATGCCAAGAACTGAACTTGGACATTCTCTATGTGAAACCTATGTTTATCAGCTGAGCTAGGTTCCCTGCCACACACATCAATCAATGCCTAAACTTCATATTTGAATGAAACAGCCTTGTAAACCAAGCCACATGACTCTTGCTGCCTCTATATTGATGCAGAAAAACAAGATTTTTGAAGTCTTGCTGCTTGAGATCTTTTCTTTATCTCTTTTAAACAGAAATATCAAATATTAGAAGTTTGTATGTAAGATGCAGGTTAAACTCCTTAGCTTAATTTAGCAGGAGTAAATTACATACACATTGAACGTGCTTATCACAATCTAATCTAATTTGGTCAATTAACTTTGCTGCTATTAGTTTAACTGTAGAGCTCAGGGTCAGATTTCCTCAGAGTTGTCACCGCAGCCCCAAATCACAACCTTCATTGACAAGGCAGTATGGTTAGTGAATAGTGAATAGTGAATTGAAGCTGAGCCAAACAAACCAAGTTCCATATTCCAGGCCAGCTCTTAACTTTCTGGGTGGCCTTAAACAAACTACTTTATTCATCCTGTTTTAAAGTGGGTATAATTACTGCTTACCTCATAAGATAAAGATCATAAAACACTTTCTGCCTGAGTGCAAGGTAACCCCTAAACTATAAATACAGCTATTTGTCAGCAAATTCTCCACAGGCCTTCTAGGTGTCCTCCAAATTGAATGGTGATTTGATGCCTAGCCAAACAGCGTTACAGGAGATGAGGTCACTGCTGTTCCAAAACCTACAATAGGTTTCCTTTTGGTTCATATTCCACCTAAGCTGTCAAATAGGAAGGCAAACAGGCTGGTCACCTATATCTGCTCTTGTGTTTTAAAAAATAAAATGTTAACACATACCAACAAGGAAATAAATAAGGCAAAGGATACGAAAAGAAAAATATCCATAAAAGCTGATGTATGTTATATATTGTTACTTGTTATGTTAGATAATTACAAGCCATTTCATTGATCGTCTGTTTAACTATTGGGGAAAATATATATTCAAATAAAATATCTGTAATTCAGGGTTGAACTGTAGAGTTCTTTATGTTCTCTTGTTGTTTGCTTGTATACATTTCATTACCCAAATAGATAGCATCATCAGTGTGTTTGCTTGAACTGCTGATATTATCTAATTGGGTAATGTAAGTGTCTGTAAGCAAACACAGAGAGCACCAGAATTTCCACATATAAATCGGCATAATCAAAGTGTTTAAATCAGGGGTGTCCAAACTTGGTAACCTTAAGACTTGTGAACTTCAACTGCCACAATTCCCCAGCCAACTTAACTCAATGAGGAATTCTGAGAGTTGATGTCCACAGATGTTAAAGTTGCCAAGGTTGGATACCCCTGTTTTAAATAGTCCTCTTTTTGCATTTCTTACAACTTCATTCAGATATAGAAAGAGAGCCTAATACTTTGAACTGTTGCAGAAATGGTGTCTTTGTAATATCTGTCATAAAAGCATATAATCCTGTCTGTTTTATTATATACCAAACAGATGGTATGTAATCATTGACATTCAGATACTGAACCCTCCAATTCCTTGTTTTATGTTTCTTTATGTTGAATGTTTAATTTTGTATTCATATTTATATATGGTTATTATAGGCTTGTTACCTACCAGGTAATGAAGCACTAAATCTAACACTAGATGTGGGCTATGTGTGAATATAAAAAAATATTTTAGCTGAGCCTTTGCCATAGCACATTTTGGGTAGAAGATTAAAATAACAATTCCTTTTAATTGATCTAAAGTATACATTCCAGACTCCAATAACTGTTTTGATATTATCAAGTATAGGTTTCCCACAACATTAATTTAGAATGATTCCAGGTCAGACTGGAATGAAGATATGAGTGGGGAACTCTATACTTTCCAAGGTAGTCAGATGCTTTCACAACTTAGAAAAGACATCTCATTTTTGTCAGTTGCAAATAAGTTCATTTGTTTTAGGATGAAAATTACTTGCTGGTTACAGAAGGACATCTTCATTGACCAAATTTAAGTTTTTATTATAAGACTTATATTCTTTTCTCAAGTTAGCTAGGTAACAAGTATGTTATATTGGCAAGAGCACTCTCTTAATTGCCGTTGAAGTTTCTAGAACATAAAACAAATACCATTCTGGAAAAGTGAATTGTAAACAAGGAAGGGAGACAATAAGGAAGGAGATGTTCCTAAAATAAATTTCTTAAAACATACATTATATTTTGGGAATAGATTGTTGTATGTCAAATTATATATCATGTCACCTATGACAGAACTTTTCATTTTTAAATAAATAGTTTTATTCCAAATATTCAGTTTAGGTAAAATATATCTATCCATATTTGTTGCCAATAACAGTATTCTTAAATATTTAGTTTTAATACTTAAATTAAAAATGAAATCAGATTAATCATCTGAAATACATGTTTAGATACTATACTCTCAGCCCAGTATGAATTACAGCTTTCAGAGAAAACTGATTTTGCAGCCTCCAAAGATATCATCTGAGATTAAACTAATTATACACTGAAAAGATCTTCTAAACCATGGGTGTCAAACTCGCAGCGTCATGTTGCTGTCACGTAATGTTTCATGACATTTTTCCACTTAGCGGAGCTGGGGGTGGGCGTGGTCTGCATGTGATGCATCCGGCCTGTGGGCTGCCAGTTTTACACGCTTGTCAATCAATAAGCTTTTAAAATTTTGGACATAGGAGACTTAGGATTATCAATAAATATGAATGTATCAACACTATTTTATTGTCTTACCTGCATATAATAAACTCTGAATCTCACTATTCTGCCAAGTGGACATAATAAAGATTGAAAAGCCAAAACAAACAGTAAAGGAGAGAAACTATATTCTGCCATAAATCCTTCTCCAAAGAAAAAGCTTCATAAAACTTCATTAGTGCTCATTTCTGTTTCCAGAAAGAGAGAAATAATTGCCCATTTTTAAAATTTCTGAGAAAATAAATTTTTGAAAAAAAGATTAAAATGCAGTTCTGGTCTATTTTCTTTCTGCAAGCTGAAATGTATTCTAGTTCATCAGTCATCTTGACTCTGTAATATCCACTATCCAGAACTGCCCTTCTGTGAAAGCAAAACAAAGAGATGTTGCTTCCTGTCATGCTCCACTATTAATGGGACTCACACTGTGCAATTGGCCTTTCCTTTTGCCTGTATTTAGAGTATATCTTTAACAAAATACTTGCAGAAGCATCTCAAGCACACGAGTTAAATAGGGAGGAGACTAATGAGCAGCAAAGATGCATGAGTAGTAAGTAGTTAAACTAGATTGACTGGTTTTTCCTAACTCCATATAACTGCTGGTATTTCCTTAAATTTCGCCATGTCTTTCTTGACTCGCAGTTTGTCACCTGGTATGTCCTTCATTTCCCTTCTGACAGTAATTTGAGACTGGGTGGTCAAGGAGATAATCTTTCTGGAGAAATGACATGGGTCACTGCGGAGGTTGCTTGGGAAATTTTGAATGATGGGAGCATATCAAAATCGTTACCATAAGACCCGTTTCAGCTAGCTAGCATTGTTCTCAGATATCTAAGAGTCACCTTGTGGCAAGATGGGAAGCAAACAAATTTAATACGTAAATAAAAACGGTTCTCAAATATGCATATGCTTAACAAATCTCACTACAGCCCACTCTGCTGTCCACCAATCTGGCCACATCTTATTTCTCCACCCAGTTCAAACATGTTCTAACTCAATTTTCTTCAACCACCTGCTTAAAATCATCAAACTAGACCCAGACACCTGTAATTTTCTCTAACCAATCACTCCCACACCCTCTCTTTGTAATCACAGTAGAATTTAGGATGAAAATGCTTTCACGGCATTGCCTCAAGGAGTCAGAGTGAAGCAATGTACATGAGACAGAAAATCCCATCAGAACAATGAAGGATAAGCAATCTTATAAGCCTGCTTATACTGTATATCCAGAACTGAACTTTTCTTTCTCTCTCTTTTAATCCAAAGTAAATTATACTGAAACTATATATACCTGTAGCCCAGTGCCCAATTCTTCACGGTAAATTGACCTGGGAAGTACTGCTAAATTATAATTCCTTTAAAACCTGCAGGGCCTACAAAAAGAGTTTTGCTAAAGCCTTAAACTGAAAGTTTAATTAGTAGAGAGAAACAGCTCAAAATAATAACACAGTAAAAATAAAGCTTTAAAGACAGCTATAAGGGAATAGACACTCTCCCTTCTACCAGCACATAATAACAGACTTTTTCTGACAGTAATAATTGACAGCAGTGTGGGTAAGCATGGGGCAGAGGAGGAAAAAAAGAGTTATAAAGAGAAGCACAGGCATTCCTTAATCAAACTTTGTGTCTCTTATACCTGTCTAATAGATGAGGATCCGAGTTTATCTTGAAATAGGGAGGAAATTATTTGCAGATGTGGGAGGAACTATTCCATTTCTATTTTTCAATTGCATTTACAGTTACTCTCAAACACAAGTTTAAAACTAAAAGTCTCTACTTGGAAACTCCAGTTGAAATAACAGGCAACAATATCCTGTGCTGAGTTGTTAATGGTGTTTCTTACATGTCCTACAAAGCACTTAACCTTTTTGACATATTGCTGGCAAAATTATCTGATCATTTTTTAAAAATGTTGCTGCTTGTTTAACTGATTTAGTACAGTATATATCTAAAAAGGATAGTGATTGCTCTTTTTAAGATAATAACGCAATATAGGCACAACAGGTATTTGGGATATAGTTCGTTCAGTTGTAATACTTTTTGGCAATATATAATAAGGAAGGATGGAGTGAGCCTAATAAATTTCAATAAAATAATGAGGCAGGGAAAGCCTTTCTCCCAAGAATTAACGCTGCAATGAAAGTGTCCTGCTGGGACATGTTCAAAACAAAGGGTTGATTTCATCAACAACATATCTGGCCTTTGTAAAGAATATGGAATAGTTTATCAGCACCATATGCAGAATTTATGTCAGCCTTTTGGTATGGCTGAAAGAAGGATAAACTCTCTTGGATGTCTTGCTTTCAGTTGCTTCACGAACTGCATAATATATGGCTTGAATTAAACTTTGAATTAAAATACACTTTTGAACTTCAAAGTTCTGGATCAACCAATTACCCTTTTGCCATGTCTCCTTTTGTTTTCTAATTCATTTGTAGTAAATGGAATCGGCACAAAATGCTCCCATTTAGGATAAAAGAAACTTCCCCCCAAAAAGAGAAAATTTCTTCCAGAGCTTTTCCCTGTATTGTGAATTAGAGAGCGTTCTATAGGATGGGTTTTCTTTATGAATTAGGTTAGAAAGAGCTGCTCTGATAACGGCTACATCACTGACCAGCCTCTGATGACATTATCAGAAAATGATAGCCTTAGCAGGTTACAGGAAAGAAATCACAATTTGTGAAAGAAATCATCTGATTCTGAACAATTCTTCAGGGTACATTTAATTTTGCAGATCTTTATAGCCTGTTCCTAAACAGTGTGGCTGTAAAATAGCCAGGTTAACAAGATTTAATCCAGTCAACAAACAAAAGAACTTTACTGAAGTTTGTAACAACTAAAAGAATTATACTAATCAAAGCATAATAAATAAATAATCAAAGCATAATAATATAAATAACAAAAAAAGTTGCAACAGCACTGAGGAAAAATGACTTACAACCTTTCTCACACTTAGAACCATCATAGCATCCCTCCCATCATGTAATAAAAAATTGGGTGCATGGCAATCAGCATGTATTTACCATAGTTGTAGCTTCCTAGGTCATATGATTCCCATCAAGTCAAATTCACTTAATCATCTCCTGATTCTCTTAACTACAGTGATTCACTTAATGACCATGGCAAAAAGGTCATAAAAATGGGCATGATTCACTTACCAATTGCTGAAATTCTGGTCTCAGTTGTGGTCTTAAGTCAAGGATTGACTTAAGTCAAGGATTGACTAACTTTTGTGATCTTTGTTGTATGGACCTGGTGGCTTCCTTATCAAAACCATGATGCAGACATTAGTCTATTATTCATCCTCTTATAGAAGATGACTTGGGCACCACAAATTTTTCTCCCAAACTTAACTAGAAATTGGAAAACTGTTAACTTTTAGAATAACAATTAAGAATAAAATAATTAATAAACATGTACAATTTTTAAAGATAACAATACTGTAATGCTGCTTCATATCAATACACAGGAAAGCAAATGTTCATTTTCAAAGTTAAGAAAGTAAGGTCAAGTAAAATCTTCTGTCTCCCATCAATGTAAGATTAACCTGAAGCAACATTAATTTCAATACAGCTATATAAAGAAAAGGAGAAACAAAAGTTGCAAATCTAAATGTTCTCAAGATGTTGAAAATATTTATTTATTAATTCATCATATTCATATAGCCACACATCTCACAACATGACTCGGGGGTGTACAATAAAAAGCAAGCCATAAAATGAACAATATTAAAAACATGCTATAATTGAAGACAATTCAATATTATTACGAGACTAGGAGATAGTGTCTTCCCACCATTTCTACTGTCCAAATTCTTCCCAGCATTGCCTTTTTAAATTAAGCATCAATTCATTATCTAGATAATTCCATAACGAGTAGGAAATTCAGAGATAAGTGTTCATATGTTGTTTTAATTGCCTGTTTTAATTGGAGTGACTGTGCCAGATGCTCAGTTATCTTCCAAGAAAATACCTGATCTTCATGAGCTCATTTAGTTGTGAAGAGATAATTTGTCCTGCTAGCTTCATGTCCAAGATTTATGGCCGAGGAACGCCCTCATAAAACCTTCTTGCATTTCGCCTTTCAGTATGCATTTCTCTTTAGTTCTGCATCTTTTGAGCTGGGTAAACAGCTCAAAATCATAAATGTATTATGATTCCTTAAAGCCAGAGTGTGATTCACTCAGTATACTTTGCTGATTCTCTTGTTCTAGGACCTAACAACCATGCTGGAAAGGATTCACCAAATATTTTTTTTTATTAGACCATGGATAAAGATAAAGCCTCTGTCAAGTTAACTGTGATTCTGATAGCTTACACGTATATATTAACCTGTTGGACTGACCAGGGCCAACCCTGCTTAGATTTTTCAAGATCAGTAAGGGATTGCCAATAGCTGTGACTGCTAAATATGCTAAATATTTAAATAAATTATAAAATTATTTAATGTCCTTATGGATTTTATGGTGATGATAACTACTAATAAAAAAACCCCTCCCAAAACTTTCAATGTAACCTCTGGAGACATCACTGCAATGATCACGGTATTTAAGCTCCGTTTATTTTTGTCATTCTTATTATATGCAAAAAGTGACAGAAAATGTGAAAAATTTACTATATTTATACCTAATTTTCTTATGGATACTCAATCTTTGCCAGGGCTATAAAAAGCATTTTTGAATGCAAATTTTCTGAATAAACTACTAAACCATAGATTTTCCTGAAATGGAACTCAAATAACTTTTCCATGACTTTGCTACCTTAACATGTAAAATAAACAGCTGCCCTTTCCTCATTTTCAAAAGTTTTGCATATTTTCAATATTTTCTAATATACTTTGGATTAAAGATCAACATACGCTGATTGAGGATAAATCAGGTTACACTGAGGGAACTAGCCCCAGCATCAGTAATGAGGATAATTTGTGGAAACCTTTGAACACAGAGAATATGTTTAAACAGAAAGCTTAAGTATATTGGTTTGTTAGTAAATAGCGCTTAGCATTTTCTGTATGGTTTGCCCACTTTATTACCTGCACCATTTTGCTTTCAGTGACTAATTCTTAGGTTTAGGATGCAACTATTCAGAGGGGTCCAGAGAATTCAAAGCTTTAAACAACATGATGGAGTGGTGCTGTACCATTATTATCTCCCCCTTTCATATGTGTATGAATGACATCATAACAGTGCTAGGCTATTTTCATCATTTGTTACCTCTGGGACTCCCCACCCTGGGGTTCACCTTTGCCACAATTGTTCAAAATATGTCCATTTCCAGGAGATATCCTCATGCTTCTGATTGAACATGTGATCCACATTAATATGTTTTCCTCCACATAAAAGAAAGGCCAACTGGATTATATCTTTTGGCACTAAGTCAGCTAAGAAAATATACTGAACTGCCAGACAGTATTTTGAATGAATTCCATATGAATGGAAATGTGTAACCTTGATGTGAAATCCACATGAATGACTTAAGTTGCTCTGTTGTGATTTTAGTATGATCTAAAGCCAAAACCCCAATAACATGCTGACAAAAAAAGCATAACAGTGCAAAAATGGCACCTGCGTGATAAATTCGCATACAGTGCTTTTTGGATAGACGCAAACTGCGGGATTGTTGGGTTGATTGCTTGAAATTTATTAAAGATATTTGCAGATGTAAGTTTAACTCATTGCTAGCACTTTCAAAATCATCGGTTTTTCCTTTAAATGATGGAAAAAAAGTGATCCACAAGTAAACATAGGGTAAGGATATCCAAATGAAACCGCTTCCTTGGTGACCCACACCAAACTTCTGAATTTTGTTATTTTTTTCTCTCTCTTTTAGTCTATAAATAGAAATGCTTTTTTTTTCTTGGTCAAACCTGTGATTTGAAGTAAGAATTCAGAGTAGAACCTTTAGGAGAAAGGGTAACAAATCTTTGCCATCCCATCCTCAAGTTTGCTGCTCAAAATAGCTGTTGCCTGCTGTTATTGGCAGATGTTAACAGCAATTTTGAGCAGAATTCCTGGAAGGAAGAAAAGGACTATGCTTAAAATGTCTAATTTCTCACTGTATTAGGGAGATTGTTCCTAACACATGTTCTGTATTTAATTCCGAGCACAGTGCAAATATAGGAATTCCTGCATGTTAGACTCTGATAAATCATAGTATCAGAAGACAAAAATGTATTAGGCAATTGGCAGATGCTAACACCAGGATGGAAGGCCATAAGAGAATTCTAGGGCTGTAGGCTACACTGGAAAGTTGAAAACACCCAGGAAAAATGCACTGAGAAACTACTCCCATATATAGACAATATACAGAATAACAGAGTTGGAAGGGACCTTGGAGGTCTTCTAATCTAATCCTCTATTCAAGCAGGAAACCCTATACCACTTCAGACAAATGGTTGTCCAATTTCTTCTTAAAAATCTCCAATGTTGGTGCACCCACAATTTCTGGAGGCAAATCATTCCACTGATTAATTGTGCTAACTCAGGAAATTTCTTCTTAGTTTTAGGTTATTCTCTCCTTGATTAGCTTCCGCCCATTGCTTCTTTTCCTGTCTTCAAGTGCTTTGGAAAATAGATTGACCCCCTCTTCTTTGTGACAGCCCCTTAGATATTAGAATGCTGGTATCATATCACACCTAGTCCTTCTTTTCTTTAAACTAGATCCACCCAATTCATGCAACTGTTGTTTGTATGTTTTAGCTTCCAGTCCCCTAATCATCTTTGTTGCTCTTGTCTGCGCTCTTTCTAGTCTCAACATCTTTTTTATATTGTGAAAACCAAAACTGAATGCAGTATTCCAAGTATGATTTTACCAAGGCACTATAAAGTGGTACTAACACTTCACATGATCTTAATTCTATCCTTCTACATTAGTGCAGCCTAGGACCGTGGTGGCTTTTTTGGCAGTTGCAGCACATTGCTGGCTCATATTTAAGTGATTATTCACTAGGACTCCGAGATCACTTTTGCAGGTACTTCTATTGATCCAGGTTGCACCTATTCTATACCTGTGCATTTGGTTTTTCTTGCCTAAATGTAGAACCTTACTTTTCCAATTTACTTTTCCATATAGAATTAAGTTTGACTAAGATTAAGAGCTAATTAATTGAGAATTGGAAATATTCCTCAATGATCTAAGCAATTTCATGGATTGTTTTTCATTAATCTGTCCCATGGAAGAGCAGGTAGATTTTCTATTGGTTCATAGGACATCCCGAAGAACCAATGAACAAAAGAGATTCAACTTGGCAAATCACCAAAAGCATTCTCAGATAATAGTTGAATTTTTTTTTAGTATAAGATGTATAACATGATGCCAGAGCCGAGTTTGAGTAATTATCTGTGTTGGTTCTAGATTCCAATAGTTCATAGACTGTAATGTTTTTAGCCTGAATCAAGAATGTATAAATCTCAAATTACTGTTTAATTAAATCCAGTAAACTGAATCATTTTCAGAAAGGTTATGCAATCTGAACCTTTTTTTCCATAAGGAAAGGATGCTAATTTGGCATGGATGTGACACATTTTCATTGGCCAAAAGAAGGAAAAAGCAGAAACATCTGTTGGATTTTAGTATGGTTGACTGGGTTGTGCTGGATTTAGTCAGCATGGATGTCTGGAAGAGATGTTCTCTTCTATTCTCATTTAGGCGTCTGGGCAATCATAAGAGATAATTGCAGCAGAGGAAGCCCAAGCACACCCAGGAGGAATGAAAACAATTTGAAAATGTTTATGATCATCAAAATGTTTTCTCACCTGAAAAGCCAGGACTCCTTACCCAGAGGAATAAAATAACGAAGACTGCTACACTTGAGCCAAAACTAAGCAATGGTTCCATAATCACATACCAAAGTGAAAGCCTTTCCACCCTCAGGTCCCTTAGCAATTTCTAGAACACATTCATGTTAAAAGATATTACATATTTTATAGGATTTTAACTGCGGTGGTTTCAGCAATAAATTTTGGAACCTACTGATTGTTAATG
The DNA here is from genome assembly GCA_032468155.1 of Oxyrhabdium leporinum. Lineage (NCBI taxonomy): Eukaryota > Metazoa > Chordata > Lepidosauria > Squamata > Cyclocoridae > Oxyrhabdium > Oxyrhabdium leporinum. Next base: position 336,913 of record JANHFL010001761.1, on the reverse strand, counting down.
AGCTCCACTGTCATCCCAGACATCTGCATTAGCCATCTAGAGTTGCCCCAAACAACAAGATGGGAAGCATACAACTTTAATAAAGAAAGAACTTTCCCTAGAACAGTGTTTCTCAGTTTAAGATATATGGACTTCAACTCTCAAAATTTTGGGAGTTGAAGTCTACAGTATACTATTTAAACTTGCTGAGATTGAGAAATGCTGCCCTAGAATATCAGAATAAGCCCGTGTATGGGCCTCATTAGAGATTTTTGAAGTTGTCCTGCTTGGCTTGGAAACCTACCCAAAATTTGCAAGCCTAATCTTCCACAAGTCACAACTTCACAGTCACATAAACAGATTTCAAATCCTTAGTAACCAGCCCACATTTATGGCTGTTTGCAGCATCCTGAGGTCACGTGGCTATGATTTAGGACACTTTTGGCCTAAAACTGGTATGTATTTTCTGGTTTTCAGTAAAATCACCCCACAGAGGACAATGAGTACACTTAATCACCATGCCGTTGGCTTAATGATTGCTGCAAAAAAAAAATCATAAATTCAGGTCAGTTGTGTGATGAACCGCTTTACAACCATCATGACTTATGACCATAATTGGCAGGCTCCACTACGATCGTAAGTCAAAAACTACCTGTAATGACTTTTTAAACCCAACTGGGCCAGTTTGGGTTATTAATGCCTATTCAACTTAAGAGAAGAAGCATGACATTAACCTCTATTAGGTTGCCTTAGCTTGTTTAGATTTTGATTAAGCCAAGTACATATTTCATTGATCTCACTGAGGGAGAAAGTGAAGTATCCTGATGCCAAACTGCATGCTTTCCTGGCATCGTAATGCAGAACCGTGAACCAAAACCTGCTGGGAAGTCTCTCCAACAGCAACAGTTCCTCTGCTCCTTCACCTGAAGGAAACTAGAAAGACAGCATGAGTTCCCTTTGCAATCATCTGGAGCTGACATGAAAGCATTCAAGCTGAGGGTGTTTTGCATTAGCTTGCTTGCAAAGGCAGGCCAATCTCCAGCTCATTTCTCCAAAATGCACACGGTCTCAAGGATCATCTGGCAACAGGATCTGAAACCTCTCACTAGGGGTTGACTGACACCACATCTGTTAAACAATGGCATGGAATAGCCATAGTTTCTGAATCAGGTAATTCTTAAACAGATTTGTTGCTCACATACATGGGGTACAGTTTTTATTGCTGGAGTGTGCTGCAGAGAGGAAATCGGTATTTGCAAAACCTCAAGGAAGTTGTGAGCAGCTGTTTATATCTATCGGGCATAACAAAATTGTAAATCCATGTGTTAAATTCCATTTTTCCTATAATTAAACAGAGCAGGATTAAGTCCCAAAGATGACTCACAGCTACTACTGTACAAATACACCAGGGGATTTAGAACAGTGTTAGCAATAGATAAAATAGGATTTTGATAGCAGAAATCAGGTTCTTTAGCTCTGATCTACTGTGCTGGCTTAGTAATGAAGAATATAGTAGGCCTTTTCACTGTGACACATGGATAATACTGCAACAGTGTACACATAATGCAAAACACCCATAGTCTTCCATCTGATCTTATTAAGCCACCTCTGCCCTGGCTCCAGATTCATTTTAACCCATCAAACCAACACAACTTGACAACGCATGTCCACTTTTAAGCCATTTTATACTTAGCAACTCAATTAATCACATTTTCTGGGCTTATATGACATAGCTAAACCAAAAATGAACCACACAATTGGATCTGAAAAGCAATGAAAAGTCTCATGGAAATTTGGAAAGGACCACTTAGGCCACCAAGTTCTACACTCCTAATTAGTTAAAGAATCCAGATTAAATGCCCCAGAAAATTGGCAGACTAACCTCTACTTGATCACATCCAGTGAAAAATGCCTTTCTGGGTAATTGGTTCCATTTTTAGGAATTATTATTTTTTACTAACTTTTATTGGAGGAATCTGCCTTCTTAAAGTTAACGTGATATGTTTTCCCAAGTGCTGCACTCCAGAATAAAAATAAGCAGATCTTGACCTTCTTTTAGGTCAATATCTTTGGCTAAAATGTAATTGGCAAGTTTGTCATTCAGTGTGTCATACATACACAACCTAACCTAATACAATCCTTGGTTATATAAACGGAGGCATAGAAGCAAAATCACGTGAAGTATTAGTACCACTTTATAAATCCCTAGTAAGACCACATTTGGAATATTGCATCTAGTTTTGTAATATTACAAAAAAGATGTTGAGACTTTGGAAAAAGTCAGACATGAGCAACTAGGATGATTAAAGGCCTGGAGACTAAAACATACAAAGAACAGTTGCAGGAACTGGAAAGAGAAAAGGACATGATAGTAGTATTCCAGCATTTGAGGGACTGCCACAAGGAAGAGGGGGTCACCAGAAGGCAAGACAAGACACAATTGATGGCAACTAATCAAGGAGAGAAGCAACCTGGAATTAAGAAGAAACTTCCTAACAGTGAGAACAATTAACCAGTGGACTTCAGTAAGATATTTGGCAAAGGTGTTTTTTTTGTAAAGTTTTTTATTTTTAAATCTTTATACAAACATATCATTGTGTGAACAGTGTGGTATCTGAGTATCACATCTTCAATACAAATAAATTGATATTCATCATATTTATATCATTTAAGCAAATTATGTAATTCTAACATTATTGCATATCTTCACAAAGAGGTGCTTGAAGATACAAGAAGCTTGCCAGAGGAGTAACAAACCAAACTTGGGATATAAAGATATAAAGAAAATACTTGGAGAACTGTATAAAAGAGGGACCCTACAAAATTTAATAATGTCTCATCAAGAAGAATGGAGGGGAATTTGGGAAGAGACGGCATCAACAATCCAAAACACAAAAGAGGCATGGGCAAGACATTGAGTACTGTTAAATCTATCTGATGGTGATGCTGTCTATGCCACATTTTTCTAGCTTACCAAGAAGTAGATTGTGATCTACTTTGTCAAATGCCACATGACCACAAGCCTTTGGACAAATGCCTCCCTCGACTAAGAAACAGAAATCAACACCTAGAGTTGGGCATGACTGGACATTATCTTTACCTTTTACATAGGACTTTGTTTCCAGTTCTTTCACAAACTGGATTTTGCCTCGGTTTATCAATGTCTCTTTTTAAACTGGGGTGGGCAGAAGGTAGAGCAGAAAAAAGCAGCCCAAGGTTGTATTCACACTGTCATTTTGGAAGTGCTTCTCTTTTCAAGCAAACCCTTTGAGGTCATATGAAGCATGCTTAGCTATTTAAAATTGTCTCCTCCTTCCCATCCTTTTTTTCTGCATCAAGATGGAAGTTACCCAGAGATTTTCCATTCCCTGTTTCAAAACAGTTTGGGTTTTTTAGAACAGTTTCTTGGGGTGCATAAATAATCAAGCTTCTGCATGTTTTTTCCATGTGCTGGCCCATCCCTGGGGAACCTGTTTTCCAAATTCTCCCCATTTTAATAAGGAGAGTCTCCAATCCTTTCATGGTGATGTCTTCCTGTAGTTGTGCTTAATTCCTGGCTGGCTATATTTTTTGACCTTATGGAAATAGTTTAGCATTCCCTCCCAAAAAAAATTCCAATCTAATTTATAGGCTGAGACTTTGCTGGCGGTCTTCCATCTAAGCATTTGCCACATCCAACCCTTTTAGCTTGTTCACATGGCTGGTAAGGAGGGAGCATGAAGATATTTTTAATAGAGAAGGATGTTGAGGTTGGAAGGGGGAGAAGCTCTGGCAAAGCTACAGGAGCTTCACTAGGGCCTCTGCAGGCTGGAAGGGGAGATTCTCCTCACTAAAGTCTAGTTTATTTCATAACCTTCCTCAACCATGTCCTTTCCAGACACCCTCGAATGCAACTCCCATCATGTTCAGCCACCCTGCTACTGGGTAGTGGAATGCTTCTGTGTGTTTTCCCAACAGAGTCAGAAGTAATCCTCTGTAGGATTACAAAATCCTACAATTTTGTAAGATTGGGGGAAAGAAGTAACATAAAATAACCTGTTGACAAGGCTACTTGGCCAGTAAGAAAAGAGGCTGACGTACAGAAGGTCACTTTTGCTCCCTATAGCAGCGATTGCATTAAATGGCAGGAGCTAAAAAAAATAAATTCCCCTTCAGGTATCCCAACCCTGGGCCATAGGACGGAGATGCTGCTCTGTTTCAACTGTACTCTTGGACAACACTGCTTGGAGCCATCACTGGTGAGCTGTAATGAAGGAGAGAGGTGTGGCACCACCAAGGGAATGTCAGGTATGTTCCAGGATTGTTCTGGCCTTCTGTAGATGCCAGATTTCTTTCTTTCTTTCTCTTTCTTTCTTTCTTTCTTTCTTTCTATCATTCTTTCTTTCTTTCCTTCTTTCCTTCCTCCCTTCCTTCCATCCTTCCATCCTTCCTTCCTACCTACCTACCTACCTACCTACCTATCTTCCTACTTTCCTTCCCTGCCTCCTTTCCTTCCTTCCTTCCCTCCCTCCTTCCCTTCCTATTTCCCTTCTTCCCTCTATCCTTTCTTTCCTTTCAATTACTTTGTCTCCTCTATGAGATTTTGTTAATGCTATAATATTAAAAATCCCTTCCTTCCTTCCTTC
>JANHFL010001761.1:306718-322102 GCA_032468155.1 Oxyrhabdium leporinum | reverse complement strand
TCGAAAAAAGGGCCTAGCTGTTTTTTCAGGGGGCAAAAGAAAATAAGACCCAGTCTTATTTTCTGAGAAACATGGTATATATATTCAATACATAACAGGCAAGGTTAGGCAAGTGCTATGAAAGAGCAATAGGAAAAGTAGACTTTAAAGCAATTTCTTAATGTTGTTTTCCTGCCAAAGGTATTGAAAAGAAGCTATTTATTACAAAGAACACAGCCATCAGTAGACGTGTGATTTTCAACAGAAAGTAGATTAAGGAAAAGTTACTTTTTTTTTCTTGTGATCAACTTCAATTTCATCCTTTTCCACTACTTCTTTGGGTAAAGAAAAAGACTATGAACAGTTCACATTACAAGCGCATTTAATGAAATCTGAATAAAAAGTGTTCCAAGAAAGCGTGTATCTTCCGCATACTAATATCTATATCAGGTTTTCTTTCTTTTATGATTAATAATGTTATCTATTCAGCTGCAAATCTTCCCACAATTAAAGGACCTTCAAAATAGCCCCTTTATTTAGACTTTACAAATTGTATTCATTGGCCAATCTCACTTTAAAAATATCTTCAACTAGCTGCTTCTTCATAAAAGGCTCAAAGCAGCTGCTCGATTGTATTTAGAGAATTGTTCCTTGCTTTTCTCTGATCAGCTCCCTGGGACTCCCCGAGCAACTGTTTTGTGCGCATAATGACGGTGCCCTTTCAGACAACTTGGAATTTGTCTAAGTGTGTCCCTAATTTATTGTCTAAATAGTTAATTGGAGAGGGAGTCTCCTTATGTACTCTCTGCATATGCAAGACTTTCATGAATATTCCAGAAATGCAGCAGATCATGAATGTGCAAAATATATTTGTGTTCCTTTTACTGGTTTTGCTCAGACTCCCTCAAAAAACTCAGCCATTGAATAGAAACTATTAACTGTGAAGTTGGCCAAAACATGTTTTTTTGGAAAGAGTTCCTCTGAACTTCCCACTGCAGTAGGAAAGAAAAGGAGTCGTGTGGAATTTCATTAACAAGAACAATATGATGTAGCCATACCTACTACCAGCATCCTTAGGTTTTTTTCCTTAATACTAAAAAACAACTGAAATGTTAGAATAAAATGGACTGTCTGTCTGCTATGGACAGTGGAACCATGTTAAAAGTCTACTAGAGCTAAGGTAAGCTACTAAAATATGGAACTGATGCTCAGTTGTTCCATTTAAAAATAAATAGTAATTTGAGCTATTTTCCACAAAATAACTAGTGAAGTTGTTTAGTTTTATTCCATTTCAAAAATAAGATGCTTCTATGTGCAAGTGAAAAATAGAAAGGCTTTTCCAATCTAGATATGTGTGAGGGGAGGGGGGACTTGTTAGGATTGAAGAAAGAGAACTATTGGCCTGATAGTAGCATATTTTTAGTAATTTGGTAGCTAAATATATTCCTTGCCATGGAGAAGAAAAAGAGAGAGAGAGAGAAAAGAAAGAAAGAAAAAGAAAGAAAGAAACAGAAAGAAAGAAAGAAAGAAAGAAAGAAAGAAAGAAAGAAAGAAAGAAAGAAAGAAAGAAAGAAAGAAAGAAAGAAAAAATGGAAGGCAGAGTTCCAACTGATTGTAGCTAAACAAGGTCTGTTTTACTTAAAAGACTTAGTATGGAATTCTGGACTTCATAGATCATTACCTTCATGATGAAAGGCGTTATCAGCAGTTTTATGACAATAGAAAAACAAGTGACTTGACGTGACATTCTTCACTAAATGCAATCATTAGCTTTATAAAATGATAAGGTGATGAAATTTTAAAAACCACCCATATCTTTCATTCAGGCAAATCCATCTTTTTGCAAGTTATATGATTTTGTCACAGCATTTAGAAAGCAATTATTCATCATGCAGGCTTTTTAAATTCAGGGATGAAGGTAGTAATTTGAGATTTGTGATTTATGGAGTATAAACAAAGTTCATTGACTGACAGGTTCAAAAATTATAGAAAACACCTTAAAATATTTGGTTTTTTTATTTATCTTAAGGAAATCTCAACTTTCCATAATTCTTCCAAGAAGTTCTTGAAAGAGGTTCTTCAGCAACCTCTTTCTTCCAGCTGCTTGAAGTCACTACAGTTGGAAAACATGATTTTTGATGCATAGCAGGAACAAAAATGGATGCAGGATGCCTCCCCACTGGACTGAGGTCAATTAATGACAGATGTTATTCTGCCTTCAAGAAGTTACATTATATTAGCACTGCAGCAACTTCATGCTTATCGACTAGCTTCTGGTTTTGAAGCAATGGGTCTCTAGCAAAAGCTATTTTCTAAGACATAGGATATCTCTGAGGATATCTATTGAAGACTCTTCATTAATCAATAGGGATGGATGTTCCCTGTTTGTCTTTACTACGCAGCATTGAAGCTGAATTAAAATGAGTGGTGCAGTGGCCTAGAGGGGGAGCTCTTGCCTCACAATGAGGAGGCTGTGAGTTTGATCCTAGGTAAAGGCAGATATTTCTCTTTCCAGGCACAATGAGTAAATATCAGCTGCGAACTCTGCATTGGCGACAGGAAAGGCATCTGGCCAGTAAACACTCAGCTCGATTCAGTTGCCCACAGGGTCATTTAATGATTCCATGGGATCATTAAAAGATTTTTTAAAAAGAAGCTGAAGTAAAATGAATCAAGATAACTTGCTTTTTTCATGACTCTGTAGATTCAATGTTATAACTATTTCAATCAGCTTTGAAAATGTGGAGTTTGGCCTAAAATTGCACATTCCTGAGGAATTCAGTATATTTTTTTCTTCCAAAGAAAAAAAATAATTTAATACGCATTACCTCCATTGGAGAAACTGCATCCTTCAAAGACAATTTATGAACTAGAGTAGCCTATGATCTGTAAACCAGAAGTCAAATGAGCAAAGTGGGACATTTCATTCCAATATGTTGTTCATGAATTTAGGTGTCACAAACTGATCTACATTCCAGAGACATTAGTAGACATGCCAAGAATGGATTTAATATTAATTATGGCATCCAGATTATGCTTGATGTAAAAGATGCAATCAAGTTAATGGTTTAATTTTTGAAAGTTTAGGATTCCTCTTCTGCTTTTTGTAGCTTTTAGGCCAATGAAGATTTCTAGAACTCAAAATGTTTCCCATTTCTTAAGTTTGTTAGTCCTAATAAAGTTACTGTCCAACAATGGATCTAGGTTTTTTTTTAAAAAATACTCTAGAACCAAGCTGTCTTTTGATTTTAAAATAAGCAAGATTCAATTCACTTGTTCTAAAAATGTTTCTATTTGCAATATCTCTGGAAGATGATAATTTATATCAAACAAATTCTGACACTTCCACTTTAGTCATATAGATCAGCTGAAAGGAACCTAAATGACTAAACTTCCTTCTATTGGCTTTACAACGTGGTATAAGTCACATAGAACTCTAAGGAAATAATTGTGTTCAACCTGAAAGTTATTCATTTGATTATTTCTATTGGTGGAAGTACTGTATGACTGAGCGCTTAGTATAAATAGATTACTTCACTACCTTTTTTTCAAACTTTTTGCTTTAAGATTACTGCTCATAAGAATCATCTGTATTTGATTATATCATAGCTTCATACTGCAGTAGAAAAGATTGTGACTTGAACCAGTGTTTAAAATTCATTTTAGAAAACAAGGGGGGGTGTACAAATATGAGCATGTGTCTCCTGATTTAAGGGAAATCCTGATCATAAACATTTTAAAACATGCCAAAATATTTGTCTGAAATGGTTTTATTTAAAATCTTTTCAGCTGGTCTAGCAGTTACAGTGAGATTTAAAATAGGAGGGAAACCATATGTTGCAAGCATAGTAGCAACATACAAATACATCCCACCTTAACAAACAATAGTTTCAATTTCCATTTTCTATTTCCATTTCTATTTTCTGGAAAAGCTTTTCATTAACTACCCAACCCAAAGTCCGTAGGGTAATTTCACATGGCCTTTTGCCATCTGCGTTTCTGAAACAGTGACACAGTATTATAATAATAGGTTACCTATTGCTCTAGTGATGCACTGTTATGAATACTGTCATGTAATCTGAGTTTTTAAATGAAATGGAATGATTCATCTCTTTAGCAGCGATATCAACAATCCTGGCTGAATAGATCATCTTGGCTCTCACAGAGATTTCCTTCAAAATGGCTTTGGTGGATTTGTAACATCCTCCAGAACCAATTGTGTCAGAAAGATTGTTCACTGATTTGGAAAGCTAAATAGAGTTGAACCTTGGATAAGAATCTATATAGTAGTGTAGACTCGGAAATTAAAAAACATGCCAAAAGAGAAATGCTTCTTTATTGACAAAAAATAAATAGCATGAACCTGTCCATGAAGCTCAGGTGAGGGAAACATAGTCCCTACTTTACTGAAACAGCCAGGAATGCAAAATGAAAAGGGAAATCTGTTTATGTTGTCCCCAGTAAAACATCAGCACTATGTAAACAGATTTTCTTTTTCATTTTTTTCCTCCCCTTTTCCTTCTTTTTTAGCATACTTTTATTTCACTCACTCTGTATTATTGCTATGAGTAAAGACATTCTGCAAGCTCTAAAAGGAAGGAAGGAAGGGAGGGATATGCAGAGATAATGAAAAAAAATTAAAACCAGTACATAGGCTGACTTTTAAATCCATCATTATATGTTGCTATACCTCAGGTTTGTATTATTTTAAGAAATGAAGAGGAGCTTGCAAAATTTCAGGAAAATAAAAACAAAAATATCCCATACAAATACTGTACAAGCGATGTTCAGTTTTCTCTCAGTTTATATCTCCTGTGTTTATTTCTCCAGAAAACTGTTTACAAACGGTGTAATTCATACTGTGTAGCCACTAGGGAGAAAGTTAGAAAATACAAAGAAGGTTCAGAATGAAATCATAGAAGGGGTAGAGGAATTTATTACGCTAGTTCATCAGAAACCTAAGGACCTAAAAACAAATGCTGTTTTCTTCCTCAACAATGTGGTTGTTCCAGGGGTCTTTCCCTGTTTCCTGCCCCTCCAACCTCCCACCCCACTTTTGAATTAAAAAAAAAAAATCCTCAGAGAACATATTGTCTCTGGGGCTTGTGCAGCTAAGAAACTTTTTGTGAACTGTTTCATCCTCAGCCAAGCCAAGCCAAGCCAAGCCAAGCACCTCAGAAAACTTCACTATGCCAGTCTATCCCTCATACCTATAAACACCAAATTAGTTATTAACTTCTTAAGAAACTTAAACAGATTGATGGGTTGAAGACAGCAGTTGAAATAGTAGCGGATAATAGCTGTGGACTAACTACAGACATCAGTTACTTGCTATGGCGCCTTTCTTCAAAAGCAGTTCAAAAGAATGAACATAATGATCCTTATTATCATGAACTGTTTCAGGCCTCAACATCATCCAAGGTTCATGCTGCTACATTCAGGAAATGGCATATGTTATTCCTAATTTACTCACAGAGTATAATTTGGAGAGTACACAAAGGGCAGGTCTTGTCTGTGTTTTAGACCAGAAATGGATGGATTCTGTGCTGTAATTTTCTGCCATTTAATCTGCCTTGCAAAGTCTAATAGATAAATGATTTCTACTTATGCTTCAGTTTGTGTCTCTGCAGCACTTGGAAGTTGGAAGCATGACACTCTCATAAAGTAGTAAAGGAATTATTGTAGCCCCTGAGTCTGCCTACATCTTATTTAGATCCATATTTTTTTTTAAAGTTCAGGAGCATTTGCCAAGAGCATCTACCTCAGGTAGGAGATTATTCTACCTTAATTAATCAGGTCCAATCCTGCATAGTTCTTCAGGTCAGCCAAGGTCACCTAGGTGGGCTCACCTAAAAATGTAAGGCTGAGAAAAGCAACTATGCAGGGTTGAACCTGATTAATTCTTTGATATAAAGCCACAAAGAAATTCCAGAGATGTATGCTACCTTGGTAAGACTTTAAAACTTCCTGGAATAGGCTGGCAATAACAGCCAGTGCTATGACACTCTTGTACTGTTGCCAAGAAAATCATATAATTGTATCTGTGAAGTCACCAGAGTTGAGTTTGACTCTAAAAAAACTTTATCCTTACCATAATGTCAGGGATTAGACCAGGTACCTTTTGCAAGCAAAGCAGATGCTGAGGGGTCCTTGGTGTTCTCTGAGCTTGCTTGTTTTCTTGCAGATGTTTCATTACCCTAATTAGGTAACATCATCAGTGCATATTCTCCTTTAAAAGCAGATGCTTTACCATTGAGGTACATGCCCTCCCTCCATGTGATATCTCTCTCACCTCTGTAGGTCTTCTTGTGAGCATAAAAGTTTGCAGTGGATTGTACAGTATACTTTTATCTTTGTCCCTGAAATGATAAGTTTGCACAGTGGTATCTTGATATTCAACTACTTCAAAACTCATTGAATTTGGTACTCGACACTTTTTGACACAAAAATGTTGTTCCAGTAGTACTCATTGTTTGTTTGGTACTCAACACGCTGCAAAAGGAAGGGGGGATAGTGCCAGAGGGCAGACAGGAAGTCAGCCATGTTGGGAAGAAGGTCATTGACATAGGAAAAGGGACAGATAGGAAGTCCTTCCCAGCTGAAACAAAGAGTCACAGAGTAAATCACATGATTTGTTTGATACTTATCCTTTTTAGTATTTGTTGCACCTTCTGGAACCCATTAAGGAGGAGGTCCACTGTATTGTCCTTGCTTTTTCTGGTAGTAGTATTGAAGACAGCCATGAGATCTTGGATCAGTGTCTATTTCCTAGAGTTGTTCACATAAAGAATACAAAATCCTGGTACAAGATACCAGTAGCACTTGGCTAACAACCATTCATTTAGTAATTGAAGTTATAGCAGCACTAAAAAAAAGTGATTTATAATTAATCCTTGCATTTATGCCTATTGCAGCATCCCTGCAGTCATGTGATCAAAATTCAAGCACTTGACAACCAGCATGTAGTTAAGTTGCAGCTTTCTGGGGTCATGTGATCACTATTTGCAATTTTCCTAGCTGGCTTCTGACAAGCAAAGTCCCTGGAGGAAGTTGGATTCACTTAACAATAGTACATAATTAATTTAATAACTGCAGTAACTTGCTTAATAACTATGGCAAAAAAAGATTGTAAAATTGGGCGTGATTGGGCAACAGAAATTCTGGTCCCAATTCCAATTGTTAAGTCGAGAATTACCTATGGAACATGCATCCAAATTTTAAAATTTAACAATATAAGGAATATTCAGAGCTTTCCTAAGGAATGCAGTAATAAAGGCAGGGGTGGGCTGTTGCATGGTCTCTGAGGTTTGGGCGAACCTCTTGCTCTGAGCTCTGGCTGGGCCTGCCCACCTGCCCTTGCTCTAAGCTATCGCTAAATAACTCACCTTTCCGCCGCCCATGCTGCCCAGGTGAGCTCTGTGCCGCCCCTGCTGTACTCACCGGAGCTGCTTTAATCATCAGCTGCCTCCCTGTAGCTTCGCACGAGCCCCAGAGCGAATGCGCACGTGTGACCAGCAAACCTCTTGCCAAAGCAAGAGCAGCCCGTCTCTGAATAAAGGTAACGGTAGCACTTCTCAATTAGGTGAATTATACATTGTAAAATGCCCCTTACACTGAATATACTCGAGGTACACTATAGTTATGTTTCAGCAGATGGCAGCGTCCAGCTAATCTTGCCTGAGAGTTGTACCTGTTTATTATTTGGATGTCCAGGAAACATCAGAGCTGAAAAGGAGACTGGGAAGTTAAAAAAGCATCCTGAAAGAAAGCAATAACAATGCTGTACAAAACAAAAAAACAGTTTCTGGGTCTCGGCTTGAGATAATTATACTTACAGGGCTGCTTTAATGTTTATTGGAACAAAACTAAGCGATTTACTCTAAACAAATACTTCTCAATCTCAGTAACTTTAAAATGTATGGACTTCAATTCCCAGAATTCCCTAGCCAGCAGTCTGGTGAATTCTGAGAGTTGAAGTCCACACATCTTAAAGTGGCTGAAGTTGGGAAACACACTTCTAAACAAGTGTGAGAAATAAAATACAAAGCTTAGTATTTGTAATGCCTTGAAAGGGTTCAATGGAACAAAAAATGGCAGTCAAAAAATTAAGATACAACAATTCTTAACTGATGGGATGGATTTGATTTGGCCACTCAGAAACAGTTAAAGCCTGTAATCTATGTATGCCAGTCTTTCCCTCCATACAGCTTTCCAGATGTGTTTGACCAATTCTAGCACAAGATTATAAGAAGTGGTGTAAAAAAGTGGGAGGATCAGTGCTAAGCCTATACGTAGTTCAAGCAGAGCAAATGTGCCATCTAGTGGTTTTAAAGTTTATTGTAGGTACATTTGTGGTAACAAGCAAGCACCCAAAAGGAAACTAATTTAGCTTTGAGTTATGGCAATGTTCTTAACCTTCGCAAAGTTGCCTGGACTTCAACTCCCAGAATTCCCCAGAATGCAGGTTGGAGATTTGTGGAAGTTGAAATCCATACATTTTGAAGTTGCCAAGATTGTCAAACGCTAGCTTAAAGTTTTGCATACCACAGCCTATTTCATAAATGGCATGGAATATTATCCTGGATTGCAAATATATATACATCATAGTTGTAGACTAAGTCAAAAATGTAAGGGAATCTGTGCTATAACCCTTCAAAAGAGTTTTGAAAGATTTATTAATCTTTTCCATGTATTAACATTCACACAGATGGTTAAAGATGATGGGATACCTTGGTCCCAGTTTAGGAAAAGAATATTTCTTACCCTGGCCTAAATCCTTCCAACAAGACTGCAATTTCCTGGTCTACTCCTGAAAAAAGGATTAATGAAAAATATTTCCAAGCAGAATCCATAGCTTTCCCACTTGGACTTGAGAAACAATAATTACAATGTCTTAATTATACACCCACATCTCATGTCTCAACAGACCCAAAAAGTATAGATGGATCAGACCCCTGATCCATCTCTAGTCCATCAGTCTGTTATCACAATGGCCAGCCAACTGCACAGGGAAGCCCACCAGTTTCTGACCAGATGGCCTTTGGAGACAACTACACTCTCATCAAGGCCAACAGCCATTGACCTCCAGCATTTCCATGAAGCGGTCCATCCCTTTTGGAATGCAGGGTAGCAAATTCCAAAACTGAATTAAAGGTTGTGTAAAAAAAATTCCTTTTGTCTGTCCTGATTCTTCTAGAATTCAATTTTATTGGGCAACCTCTGGGTCAAGTGGATTTTACATGTATGTAAGAATGCAGTGAGATTTTTTTTTACTCTGCTTAATAAATTTCATTCTGTTTGATTAAACTGGATTAGTCAATTAGGCTACAATTGCTTGGTGCTGGGACAACTTCTCAATTGCTCTAAATTATTTGGATTCCCCATTACAAAGTCTAGGACCCTGGTGGGCTCCACCCTTAGCAGAACAATTCTAAAATATAATTCCATTTTTATCAATACTGCTGGTCTCAGCAACTAGCTATTTCCCAGATCAGTAATTCCAGCATCAAGAAGTGCATGGGGCAGAAGCTAGTAATCCAAAAGATATGGTGGCTGGACCACACTTCCCAGCATGCTTCATCATGTTCTTGGAGACTGCTGGGAATTGTTTTGCAGCAGCTTTTTAGGGACTCCAGATTCCTCAATGCAGGGCAGAGTAGAAAGATATATAGTACAGATGTCAGTCAGAATGCATGCTAGGGAGGGCTGAACATGCTATGTGAATTAAACCGGTTCCAAACTAGAAGAATAATCAGCACCAGAAGTGGTGCAGAAGGGAGGAAGGGAGGGAATCCAATGGAGTCATAGAACACAGGTCTCAAAACTGTCCAGCTCATCAACCCCTTCATGAAGGTCCCCAAATATTTATTATATGAAAATAATTTAATAAATACTACTGTAACTAATAATACTACAATTCATAATAGTAAAAACAACAACAATAATAATCAACCTCTTAGATACTGTAGGTCCATTGACCCTTGGTGTTTGATATTTACCATTCTGGGGACTCTGACATAGGATCTCTCTGTCCATTAACTGCTATCTCAATTGTTAGACTGAAACAGGCATTCAAAAGGGGGAAAAATCCTCATAATACCATTGTGAATGGTAGATGTGTTTCTGGTTTACATGATTAATCTTATGGGAGGAAAGCCTTTTATTATTACAGCTTCAGAAGCCCGTCTTGTACTACCATCTGGCTTTATTATAAAATTATGTTGGACTTATTGCTGCTTGAAATTTTTTTTAAAAAAAAACAAAGAATAATAAAAGCTCAGTTTTGCCTTAGAGCAGCATTTTTGTATTTTCCTCTAGTTCAGGAAGCAAGAGAGGATTACTTTGACTGAGCAATGTGGTTCCTGAGGAGCTTTTCTGTCAAGTCTGCTTATAGAAATCACAGAATAATTGCTTTTTCTGAAAAGCTTATATGGAGCTTATACTTCACAGTATTAAAAAAAATGGTTCTGTATTATTCCCAATATATTGGGCATATTTATACACTAGTTAGTGGCTGCCCTTCCCACACAGGATTAATGCCCACAGAGACTTCCCCCAAAACTGTGCTGTTGTTTGGGAATTATGAAGGATGAGAGAAGGTTGGCACAGTGATTAAATTAACAAGTGGATATGAATTGTTTTCCCATCCCACTCTTGGAATGAGGGAACAGGCTAGAAGCAATTGGTTGTGTTAATTGTGCAGTTATTAATTCTGATCTTTATTTAATGCACAGATGGTCAGACACTGTTTTTCTGAGGTAATCAAACTGAAGGAATAGCCTGTATCTTTTTCTGTTATACTTGAAAATAATAATTCTGCAACATGATGTACTGTAGGGCGGGGTTTCTAACATCTCACCAAATGGTGCCTTCAAGGACTTTGAGGAAGTCATTCTACAGGTAAAGACTACACGGGGACTATTTGAGAGGGAGAACAATCTTCTGTAACTAAACAAAAATAGGCATAAAATAGGCATCGAAGCAGCACAGGATTAATGGAATAATGTACTTCTCAGAGAACTGTTGCATTACTTTCCAGTTCTTAAATATGTTTCCACCTTCAACAAAGTTATATGTTCTTACATTCATCTATCATGATGACCACCCAAGAATCTTGTGATACATTATCTGTCCTTACTACAGTATTACTGCCTAAAGTATAAAACATTTCTTGTTTATTGTTTCCAGCTTAATGTATTGTTCTGACACAGTATGCAAGAACTTCAAAAGCCGGATAGATTTAACAGCAAATTGTGAAAGCTGGAACACAACAGTTCAGTCAAAAACTGGCATGGCTGCTAAGAGGGTCTGATGAAATCTGGAAAAAGCTCCAATTCATGTACTGATGCACTATACTAGTAGAAAGGGCAGGTTGAAGTTCACATTCCCGCTTAGCTGTGAAGCATCATCTCAGTTTATAGAGACAAAATGAATGCAGACAAAAGTGATGGACACTTGCTTAAGACCCTGTAAAGAAATGTAGGGTTCTAATATAGAAATATTGATAAATTGAGTCAGGTCTTTTTTCATAATTAAAAAAGGAAAAAAAATCATTTTTTGAGTTTTACAGCTAGATTTGCAGGCAAAACAAATATAAACAGCTCCTCAAATCTGTTTCCCCTGATTTAACTGCCATAAAAGGGGTTATTATACTCTTAAAGTAATATTTAGAGAAATAGGGAATCTGTGCAAAATACTACCAATCGTAGATCTGGACCTCTCTCAGTGTTAAAATAGTCCCACCGGAACAACCTAAATCACGGATCATGGAAGGCTTGTTTTAGGAAAAGACAGAAAAACTTATTCCACACTGGATCAAAATAAATGGAGTTGCTTGACCCAAGCTCTGGGCTAAGGATGAGATGAAAGCTGCATGGGCAGATAAGTCTTTAAAGAACAGTGATTGAGCCATCTTTGAGCCAAAGCTCAGGGAAGAAACTGTGGATACACAAATACACACACAAACACACAAAGCAAAGCAAATGTTTCAAAATATTAAGAAAGTAAAATTAAATTAAATGAAAATATAATTAGAAACTCAATTGTGTAAAGTCACTAAAATCTCACTACAGTGTTTTCTTTGGAGTAACCAATAATAATCATCAATGACTATTCTAATCACATTTTGATAGTTCGTTATTGTATTCCATTGCTTATATTCTCTTTGTTATAACTTTTAAGGTACCTGGAGACATCTGAAGAAACATACACATAGATTCACATTTAGTTGCAAAAATGCTTCCGTTTATTTGAATGCAGAGTTACAGAAATAATCAAGGAGAACAAATGTTCTTCAGGTGGTTTTTATATCAAAGTATATTTCAAACTATTCCAGGTTATATAACCACCATAATGTCATCCAGTGGCTTTCTGGAGAAGTTTGGCACAGTGGCATCTTTACTGGGATATCCAACTGGCAGCAGCAGAAGCAACTTTTCATTTGGTGGGCGCTCAAGCAAAACTCTTAAGCGTGGACCACAGTTCAGAGGAGTAGTGGTAACTGTCACCAGGCCCACATTCTAAAAGCAAAAAGAGAACAAACATTGTGTAAGAATAGCATTTCTTTTAATCCACTTTGTTCATGCCCTATAAATCTCTGAAGAATCTACATGCTTCAAGTTTTCACCACAATATTTCATTCTGGAATAGCTTGTCCCTCAGCCCAAGAGCCCCTTTCCCTGTTTAAGATGGCTGTCACACTGAAACAATTCTTTAAGGATTTTGCAGAGAGAACCAGCTTTAGTGATTTGTTATACATGTTTAATGTTTGTATGTTCTTATTATATAGCAAAACACTGATGAGTAGGTGGCATACAAACAATTGTACAAATGATTAGATAGATACATAAATAATAGATAAGTATATGCTTATCTAACATAAGTATATGCTTGAACATGCATAATCTCTTCAGAAAGTATAAGTACTGCAATTATATACGTTTCAATATTAATATATTTTCATAACTGTGTAATATACATTTATGATGCCATACAATTATTTTCTGTTCAGGTTAATACAAAATTACCTACTCTTCTGTCAAATAGAATTCATAAGGTATTCATCACTTTATGTCCATGCATATTTATTTGTAAATAGCCTATTTTCAGGCATTTTAACAATGCTTATGTACATTTCAGTTTGTAAGATATATTGTAACATATGCTATACTTAATTCCAAAGGGATTCGGCCTGTTGCTAAAACCCCAGAATCATATAATATAACAATAAGCAAATTATTATAATGTGGCTTTCTGACGAAATGGACTGTAGTCTATAAAATCTATGCAAAAAAGATCATATGAAATATTCTATTGTTTTACCATATACATAATTCTTGTTATTTGTTTCTCTTTTAGCTAGGGGCAAAAACTCAACAACTCATGTCATAGGTCTTCTAATGTGAAGCTATCATTCAAAAACTACAAATTTTGCATTTCTGTGAGGACGCATAGGAAAGCTATTGAAGAGCTGAATTTTGCAATAGAACTGGATAGAACAATAGAGTTCAAAGGGGCCTTTTATTAAGTCTAACTTTCACTCAGTGCAGGTAACTAAAAAAAACCTGTCTTTGCGTTTTCAGCCTCAACACATCGCATTTTCAGCCTCTGCACACAACAGATCACTTGGCAGTGATCCCCGCTGCCTGAAACTGCCCGAAAACGCGATGTGCGGAAGCCGAAAATGTGATGCACAGAGGCCAAAAATGCGATGCATGGAGGTGGCAATCAGCGGCGATGTGCTGTGGCAATCCCGGCAGCCTTGAAGGGAGCTGAAATGGAGCATTCAGAGGTTGAAAATGCGCAGCACAGAGGCCAAAAACGTGAGGCACGAAGGTGGCGATGGTCTGTGGCAATCCCTGCAGCCTGGAGCAGCTGATTGGGGGTATTCCAGGAGGCTGATCCACCCGCCAATCAGCTGCTCATGCTGAATCAGGCTGCAATAACGTGCTGAAGCTGACCAGGGTGACCTGCAAGGACGCTAGCCAGATGAATACTGATGGATGCTGGTAGGCAGAGGCAGAATTTTTTTTCTTGTTTTCCTCCCCAAAAACTAAGGTCTGTTTTATACTTTGGAACATCTTATACTCCGAAAAATATGGTATATTATAAACATAGTATTCCACAATCTAGTAAAAATTACACAATCAAAAAATTAGGAAATATTAGTCTAGAACAGTTATTTTTTTACAAATCCATGCTGGCTTTTGGCAATTATTGCAGTATTTCAATATATTAATCTCTTTATGAACTACTTTTCTATGAATAAATAGGATTTTAAATTTATCTCAGCTATGATGGTCATTAAATCATTTTTCAGTACTCTTCATAATTCAGCATCATTATAAATCCATAAATCAGTAGGGATAAGTCCCAAATATGCCTTATACAAACTGTATGCCTAATCTTATTTTCTTTTTTAAAAAAAATAGAGAACAGTTTGAAGAAATCCCAGTCCACTAAAACAAAGGGCCCAAGTTTGCTATTTGTAGTGCTCAAGCTGAAATATATACAATATAAATTGTTTAGAATAAATGTGCTTATATTATATTACACTGACAGATTGTCATGGAATTTTAGTATATTAACTTTGCTCTAAACTTGCTCAATAGATTTAAATGAAAATCCCCAATCTGCCAAGATTTGTCAAATATTGTGTGCAACCTAAAATAACTTTCCATTAAGGCAGAACCAATTTCTCTTTTTCCCCAGATGTGTGGTCTAAGATAAAATGTATAGTGAAAGCAGGTGCTAGTTTCCTAAAAAACGATGGTTGTGCATAATCCTCCACATTGATTATATTTCTTTGTGCTCTTGCTCTTACCCAAATTGCAAGCATACCTCTAAGGCAGCGAGAAGGATGCCACATGCAATGGAAACACTGATCTCATTGTAGTAGTGAATTTTCTTTTTCCCATCTGGAAGTAATCCATACACCTGCTTGAAAATGAGAATCAAGTATGGAGCGCTATCCAAATATTCTTTGATCCAGTTTGTCCTAAGAAAGAGTCATTTTTAAACAGCGATTTAGTATTAAATATTTGCAGTACCGGTAGTAATAAAATGTAAATGTATTATACAATAAAAGTCTGGTTGAAAACCTTCTACAAAACCCTTTGAAAGCTGCCACATCACCTACTATTTTTCTACCTAAAATAAAACCATTTGCGTTGTGTTCAGTACCTTGACTGGAACAACACATATTTGGCTTGTACTGTTTCAATCACAGTTGCAATAAATTGGTTGCCATAAAAATGCCAGGTGAGAAATGTAGAATTTGATGTTTTTAAGAAAAAAAAATGTTTGAAAGAGATATATTTTATATATATATATATATATATAGTACCATGCCGTCACTAAATATATATGTGTGTGTATATGTGTGTGTGTGTGCGCGTGCGCGTACAC
>JANHFL010001761.1:296031-306618 GCA_032468155.1 Oxyrhabdium leporinum | reverse complement strand
GCCGTCACTAAATATATATATGTGTGTATATATGTGTGTGTGTGCGCGCGTGCGTACACACACACACACACACACACATATATATATTGAGGGCATGGTACCATTTTAGAAATTTGCTAACCATAATTTCAGGATTAAAATAAAAACATTTATTTCATGATTAATTAGATTGTACTGTATATAATCAAATAATTGTATGAATGGATATATGTGACAAAAGATCATTTTTAGGAATACGTACTGATACTCAGGAAAAAATGACACTAATAAGCTAGATTTTAATTGATTGTTATGTCTATAACCCAAAGGAACATAATGTTTACTCCCTCCAAGTTGCAGCAATCATCCTGTTGATACCTCATCCTTTTTAAGTCATTAACCCATCTGTCTCCCATCCTTTTCATGTAGTTCATTTCTTCCTCTTCTTCAATGATTTCTCGGATTTTGTGCTTTACTTCTTTATCATTGACAACCACAAAAGTCCAAGGTTCAGTATGCGCCCCACTAGGAGATGTACCTTTAATTTAATAAAAAGGAAATATCTGATTAAAGAACAAAGCTACCTGATGATTCTCTAATAAAAGAAAAAGTAGAATTCACAACTTTAAATCTCATCACAGTACATTTGGAACTATGTGTACAACTGGGATACAACTATGTGCTAAGATTACAGCATTCAGTCAGGTAATTGGTTAGATTAACTTCAATTGATTAAAAACTTTTGATCATCTAAACTGTTGCCCCAACATGAAACAACAAAGCTGATTTCAGTAAAATAATGGATCCTGATCTTCAGAAAGGCATTTTGTTCATAAAAGAGAAAGCTTTGGGAAGGTGGGCACCTCTTGCTACTCATAGAGGCAATATAAGGAATAACTTTGGCTTCCAATTATTATCTTATTCATATGTTTAACACTGCTGTTTATTTTCCATTTCACCTTACATGAGGTCCCCTATAGTTACTGTACCTCAGAGATGCACTTCCTGAGGCTGTATGTTTTATACCAAAAGCCTGTGCTATAACTGAGAAACAATTTACACAAGTACAGAGTGACAAGCAAGCATCATATTTATCTTAATTCAATTTAGTAGACCTCCTTCTTAGCTTTACCATATAGACACATGCTCTTATGTTAAATGGGTAGTATGGGAATTATTGAGGTAAATTGAAAAGAGCCTCTGTCTGTCTGTCTGCCTGTCATCATCATCATCCTCTATCCATCTATTATCTGTCATGTTGTTGTTGTTGTTGTTGTTGTTGTTGTTGTTATTATTATTAGTTTAATTTATATACCGCCCCATTCCGAAGAGTCGGGGCGGTTCACAGCAGCTATTTAAAAACAGTACAAAATAAATTACTTTAAAAGCTTTTGGGAGAGGGATTTTGAAAGATACTGAAACTAATACTGAATTATTATAGGAAGACTGAGTTCACATACAGCACCATTTTCTTACTAATGTTGTTCACTCCTATAAAGGTATCATATAATGTCCCTTTAGGTAGATTGATATTTTTGAAGTGAAAGATAACAGAATGCTAGAGTAGTTACTCTAGATTTTAATCATTTCCAAGAAATCCATTTACAAAGAGTATTACCTGCAGTTTTAATCACATTGTCAATTACTTCTCTTGGAACTGGCTCATCACTGATGAATCTAACAGATCGTCTCTTTTTGAGAAGCTCATAAAAATCCTTTGATCTTTTGACCATGTCTTCTTCAGAATAATGCTCAGTTGAAAAAGGGATGTGAGCTAATTCATTCCATTCATCATCATCTTCAGGAGAAGGTGGAGGAAATGATACAAAAATAAACATAAAACAGGATAAAGGATTTCAATTATTTTTTCTGAGAAAGAAAAAGTCTAATCTTTGATCCTATTAACTATTGCGTCTACTGTATATCAATAAAGAATTTCGGAGGACACGAGTAATATTTATAGAAGACTATCAGAAGTAATATTTTTTCATACTTGTTGAGTCTTGCGGGGGAGGATATACTCTGTATGCAGAAAAAGGCAATTTCAGTTCCTGGCATCTCCATATAGAGCTAGGAAACAACAACAGTTCTGACTAAAATCTTGCAGAACCATTGCCTTAAAATGAGTGTAGATCAGGAATGGCCTATGGAAAGTATTAAAGTGTAGTTTATTTGTGCTTGCTTAAACATGGGTCTCTAGGAGTTGGACCATAAAAGAGAACAGGTTTTTCTTCCCTGCTATAGACAGTATTTGACTGATCAATCTCTGGGCACCAACTTTATCTAGGAGTAGAAGTGTAAGTAGACATTGCATCTGTGTCCTGAGGCAAGCATTTTAATGGCTACCTCAAAGGTGTTGGAGCTCCAGTGCTAAGCCCCCCTGGCTATGGTTATTGATGTTGGAGTAAAGGAGATGTGTCACACAAGTGCTTCTTCCCTGCAGCAGCACTGACCCTTATTCTCATGAGAAAAGGATTAAGAAAGCAGGGGTGGGCTTCAAAAACCACAGCAACGGGTTCACTGCCCGGTTGTTGGGTGGGCGTGGCCATGGTGGACGTGACCTAGTCGGCCTCCTGCACCATGGTAAGGGGGGGCGTATTCGCCTTCCCCAAGGTCCAGAGGCTTTCCTGGAGCCTCTGGGAGAGCGAAAATGGCCTTCCCCCGGGCTCCGGACACTCTAGGAAGACTGGAAATGACTCGTTTCCAGCCTCCCCGAACTTCTGGGAGGCCTGATTTTCATTCTCCCCAGTGTCCAAAGGGTTTCCTTGAGCCTCTGGGAGAGCAAAAATGGCCTCCCCCCGGGCTCCAGATGCTCTAGGGAATCCTGTTCTTCTCCCTCCCCGAACCACAGTGGGCACATGGAGACTCCTGGGAGGGGCCAGCCAGGAGTGGGATCTGGGGGTTCGGCGATCCCTGCAGAATCGTCACTAAGGGTACGCCCGAACACCTGCGAATCCCCAGTAGCCCACCCTGGAAGGCAGCTAATAGCAAATGCTGAGAAAGAAACCAGGTCCCAAGAACCATACTTCCATCCTGTAATCGAAGCCTTCCAGGCAATCCAAATGACTAGTGGAGGAAGAAGAGAATGGAGGAAGTGTCACTGCTACTGCTGACTGAAGCAACAGCTAATTTAGGAATGGGATGATTATGCTGATATATCACTTTGGTACCAAATCAAATGGTTCCTGTCTGCCTAAGCTTTTAAATGTTTTCAATCCAGTTGATTTGTTGATCAGTATGTATCTGGTATGCTCATGAATAGTTGTTTTATGCTCTGATTGCTGTATTTTTTTTTGCATCATTTTAAAAATCTATGTACACTACTATTCTGTTGCAGATGAAATTACAGTTTGCAATGTTTTAAAAGTACATAAGAAAATAAAAGATGTTAGCAGCTGCAGAATTTATCCCTTTACATTCTAAATTGTGCAGAAAAACATTCTTTTTTTCTAAATAGTGTAAGAATGTATTATTTCGTAGTTCGTGTCTTTCATGTTAAAAGAGGCAGAAAGAAATGCTTCCCATTTCTTTAATTTCAAAACAAAAGAATTAGTGGAGGAGGGCTACTAATGATATAGAATGTTCCTCGTGCTGTTTGTTTAGTTTCTAAGAAGGGCTTCTTATTTTGCCATTTAATTTGTTATATGCCAAATCACCAATGTTCATAAACCCTTAAGAAAATATATTTCTTATCAAAAAGAGCTGAAATGATCCATGGGTTAAACATAGGAAAACAAAACGGACCCCTAGCAGCAAAATTTGTGATTCTAATACACTGTATTCTGTCCACTTGAAGATAGTGCTTAAGGTTGTTTTCTTTGGAAAACAGGACCTTAAAAAGTGCTTTAACTTTTCTCATTCTTTTCTCATTCTGCCATCATACCCTATTAAGTGACTCTTCTGAATGCACCCAAGCCATGCAGTTGCTTAAAAGCAATGAACCCCTGCCTTTTATCAACCTGGCTGAGCATGATTAAAAGCTGATCACAGAATGCAAGTATGATGTTTTTATCCCACCAATCAACACACTATGTGCTATGACTTCAATCCATTCTCTCATTTCTTCATTGCAAAGTTTTTATTATCACCCTCACAACCCAAACCAGGAAAACAACTGAGAAAGGGAAGAAAACTTGTAAGTCAAGGTTCCCTCTTCCAGATTTTTTTCTAACACCAGTCTTGGCACATGAATTTACATAGTCCTACTATTCTTAAATGTAATACATATTTGGACCAGTGCCTATGCAACGAATATAAGGATATTCCACGAAAGACCAACATCAGGGCTGTTTTTGACCTTGGAGGGGCCAGGGGGATGTGGGCAGGATGGGCATGGCCAGGTTGACGTCACTCATGTCGGGGGTGCCTATGGTGGCCTGAGCACTCTACCAGAGAAAATGGGCTCCCGAACTCCGTTTTCAGCTGCGACGGCCTCTTGCAACTCTCTGCCAGCGAAAACAGAGCTTAGGAGGGCATGCAGTCCTCCCGAGCTCCATTTTCACTGGCAAGGGCACCGTGGGCTGGTCCCTC
Organism: Oxyrhabdium leporinum; assembly: GCA_032468155.1. Lineage (NCBI taxonomy): Eukaryota > Metazoa > Chordata > Lepidosauria > Squamata > Cyclocoridae > Oxyrhabdium > Oxyrhabdium leporinum. The sequence goes on along the minus strand of JANHFL010001761.1, from coordinate 302,109 downwards.
ACTGTTTCCAGGGCGACCCATGGGCCAGATCTAAGCTCCTTACGGGCCAGATCCGGCCCACAGGCTTTGAGTTTGACACTTCTGCACTAGAAGAACATTAGTTAATGGGTCCATTCAGTTAAAGAGCAGAGACAACACAGGCCTAAAGCAAGAGTCAGTCGATGGACATGTTTCCCCTCTCAGGCAATTCTTTTATAAGAGGAAGGAGTAGTATTGGCATTTTGCTTTCTCCTTTGAGGCTAGTTTGCAAAGCTTATAGAGCTGCCTTCCTCCCACACAGCTAGCAGTGTTAGGATTGGTCCTTTGGACAAGAAAATCCAGAATCCTGCATGAACCAGTGATGCTCATTCTGGAAAGGCATCCAGCCTTGAGTATATAACCATCCTAAGAGAACAGGTTGGATTGACACTTCTTTCACTTTCTATCCCACATTTGGAAAAAATTCACATGTCTTTGGGCTTTTTAGTAAATTAAATCAGGAAAGACATGGCATGAATAAAAGCTGCATCGAGTTATTTGCACACTATGGAGAAGCTCCTCACTTGTGATTAAGCACATTCCATTGCCTTCCATCTAGGAATATGTTGTATTGAACTTTCAGGGACATACATCTCAATAAACATGTAGAGGTAAAGTGCTTTTGTCAATAATGTTCACACTGTTGCTGCTTTCTTTCTCCATAACTCAGATCAGCTTCACTGCTTCCTATATCAGTTACAGTTATTACTCTACATAACTAAAAAGGAGAACCTTAGGCTATGTTAGCCTTGCAAGGTAATCCAGAAAAGAAGCGTAGCCAAGAGTAACATCTCTATCTTTATTGTAAAGGATTCCCCCCCCACCCACTCCCGTTCAATCATATCTGATTCTTGCAGACTTCCTGGACATGTCCCTGCAATTTTCTTGGCAAGGTTTTTCAGAAATAGTTTGCCATTGCCTCCTTCCTAAGGCTGAGAGAAAGTGTCTGGCCTAAGATCACCCAGTTGAGTTCATGCCCAAGGCAGGACTAGAATTCACAGTCACCTAGTTTCTAATCTGATGCCTTAACCACAACACCAAAATGGCTCTCGGTTTAAGGTCACATTAACAGAAACTTACTTTCATTACTTTTCCAAAAACTAGAGAGGGTCCTTTCTGAGTCACTTTTACCACCTCTCCTCCTTCAGACTCAAATTTTATTTATTAAACTATTGTCTGGGCTGCAGTTCTTCCTCCTGCCTCCCAAGGTCATTCCCACATATCATTTCTTGCTAAAAGGCTCCTATTGCCACTTTTGTCTCCTCTTGGAGCCCATCAAAAACACCAGACACAATACCAGCACTATTTCATTTCTTCAACCACTCCAGATCTTCAGCTGCATAGGATTACAGATTAATACCAAAACACAAATAGTTAAACATTAGTGTAAAGCAGCTTTCCCCAACCTGTTCTTCTCCAAATGTGTTGAACTTCGAATCCTCCCCCAAATTCTCAGCCAGGAATAGTTCTTCATACCTTCTTCTTCTGCATGAAAATCAGTCCCAGGTTTTAAGTCTTCTTCTCCCCATGGGCCAGGCACTACCTTTTTGCTGATTGTGCTCAGCTCTGTCTTGGGAGTTTTCCTGCTGTTTCTGTATATTATCCCTATCAAGACACAGATTACTGCTACCACAGCTGAAGTTAATAAAGAAAACATCATAATCAATGAATATCAAATGTGGTATCAGAAGTCCCCATGCAGCAAATGCTTCTTCTTAAGAACGAAATTGAAAACAAATAGCTCAAAATGATTAGAACCACCCACTTAGAGGGTTTTGCCCTCTTGGTTTCCTGAAGCTGGAATTTGTTGAAATTGCTCTTCAACCTTTAATAAAATCTGGCTTCTTTCCCAGAATTGTCTGTTTGTTTTATACCTGAATTGAAATCCTATTGCAGAATCTGACTCCAAGTTACATTAAGTTGAACCACACCAATTTAATTGCTACTATGTTCTTGGGAAGTCATGAGCCAATATATATAGAGCTTGGATATCTCTGAAGGTTGAGAAAAAAATCCAGTGAAAGATACTCAAAACCACCCTAACCGGACTAAGAATAACTCACAGGCTCCCCTCTAGATATTTTATTAACTTATTTATCTGTTATATGTATTGACTTACCTCAGGGTAACTCTGATCTATATTAGATCTATTTTAGACCAGATTAAACCTTTTGTCATCATACCTTCCTTTAGTATAATCTTAACACACCTCCCTACCCAAACATCAAAATGAACACAAATAAACAATGAAAAGAATACAATGAAACTTTGGAAAAGATGGATTTATTGTAGCAATATAATACTAAAAAGCTTCTTCACACCTTTTCTGATTTCTGCTTGCATCTCCCCAAGAGAGGTACACCTCAGAGTTCGGGAAGCCCTATTTTAGACTGTAAGTCACGGAGCAGGTTATTTGGTGTCCCTGCCCATCCAAACTGCATAGTACCTAAAGCTGGGAAAATTATGTTGCTGTAGGAGGTAGATGCGTTTACTGCCAGGGTAAACCAGCTCAAAATTGAAAGATTTAGAAAACAAATATTCTCACTTATTGCAAAGAATTACTTTGGAGCCTTAGATAATGCCCGTAAATACTTCCACTTTTAAATGGTTAAGTTTTGCAGAGCTAGCAAAAGTCCTTTTTTTATGTGAGGGTTTCTGCATTTCCACATGTCCAATATATTGAATAGACGTTCCTCGGATTTCATCATTAAAGCTGATGTTTTCTTTCTACTATCAATCCTTGGAGCCATTACAGGGCTTGTACTGCACATCGGAAGCCCATAAAAGTCTTCATTGAAGCCCTCCTGTTTTATAGTTACCTTCAGTCTGTCAATAGCAGTCTGGCACTGCTGTTCATATGCAAAAACCTGAATGCAAATCAGGATGCTTTCCAACATTAATAATACTCAGAAGGAGCTCAGGCAGATACCTTCCTAATTCACTGCAATGTAAGAAGAAGAAGCAGGCGATACAGCACAATCAGATGTGCAAGATTGTATTATGATAGCCTCAATAAAAGCAGTTATAGCCTTCCTGTGAAGTTGATGATTTAGTTTGGTAGACCAACATTTTATTACATCTTGACCTAGACCAGTGGCAGACATTATAAGACTGTGCCAAATCAGAATAGTTATTTATGTTTTATTATTACTGGATTTGTAAACCTCCCCAATTGCCCTTTGGAATAATGTTTGCCCTATGGAACAGCATCCCCCGTGGGGATTTGCATAACCCCCAACCCTGATAGCCCTTTGTAAAGCAATAAAGACCTGGCTCCCAATTCCTCCATGTTGTCTGTCAGCAATATGAAACAATGGAGCTCTACAGCAAACCACTAGAGGGTGTGAAAACACTGCGGAAAAGTATATCTCACAGAACCGTAGCTTCTAATGCCACCAAAACACACAGGCATAAGGAAATCCAGGCACTTTTCTTTCTCAAATAAGAAAATATTGATAATAAGGTACTGTAAATCATTTCTAAGAAAATGTAGTGCCTGCCTCTAAATAAATCACATAAATATATTCAACTAAGTTCAAGAGACATCACATCTTATTTATATGTTATCTAGATAATGAACCTTGTCTTTCTTGAATTAAATGGTTTATTTATGCTTTATCTGTGTAGAAAACACAGACTGAAATACTTATATTGGCTTGCTTTATGCCATTTTTCTCTAATTTCATTGGATGAATATTAAATCTGGTCATTGCATATTTGAAAAATGTAGATGTGAACATCAGTATGGTAGATTGGTTAAGGTATTGATTCAGGACCAGGGAGACTCAGGTTCAAATTCTGTCTCAATCCTGGAAGCTGACTGGATGATTTGAGATCTGTAATTCTCTCTTAGTCAATTTATCTAATAGGATTATCGGTATGGAATAAAAATAAACAAGAGATTGCCCTAAATTCCTGGAAGTAAAGCAGAACATGAATTAAATGAATGATCTCTGTTCTTTTCTCCCTCTAATTTACATTAGAAAACAATTTCTATTTCCTATAACAGGATACTAGTAGATAAACTACAACAGGGGTGTCAAATTGACACCCCATGGGCCGGATGCATCATGTGCAGGCCACGCCCACCCCGGCTTCGCAAAGGCAAAAAATGTCACAATATGTCACGATACGTCACGTGACTCAATCAAGTTAATACACCTGTGAACTACAATAATCCAGCTAGATTGTCACTAGAGAATGCCCCACCAAGACAGATTCTGCTTCTTCAGTTCAGAATAGCCCAAATTGGGTAGCAAATTCTTTGGAGAGAGTGGGCATACAACTTCATCTAAGACATACTTCCATTTCATAGGCATAGCCCGCAAGAATATGCCTCTCCTGTGCAATATCCACCCAATTTTAGAAGAGATCCCAAAGAGGTTGACCTCCATCTAGAGCCTTCTCATCGTCTTCCCACCACTTGACACCTGAATACCCATGAGGAAAGAGAAGGAATTGCTGCAGAAGGTCTTTTGACTCGCTGTGTGGAAGCATCTTTAATTTTACAAGTGCATCACTCATTCACATTTAATTTCTACATGGCTTCTGCAGAATAGAACAGTTTAAACAAGTGTGCTCTTCGAGGAGTCTGGCATTTGCAACACAGTGTCTCACAAATGCCATTTCCATCCCTGATGCCTCAGGCAGGAGGATGGGGAACCTTTTCATTCTTGTCATTGTCATCAGACACAAACAATTTCCTTCCCTTGCCATATGTACCCAATGCACTCTGGGCCTGCCACCTCATCTGTCCTACTTTTCTTTTTTTCCACTTAAATCAGCTCTCTTGATATGATCTTGCTGTCATTCAAAAACTCTGTTTTTCCTTATGTGTCTTGAATTTTTAGAGAAATGATGGATACTTGCTGATGATGGCAATGAAAGTATCAATAGCTGTTGTTAGCTGTTATTGTTACCTGTTGTTGATATGGTTGGTCACATAGGCAGCCAGATGTTTAGACTGGATTTGGCATTTTTTAAAAAAACCTATCGAGTCCTTCCCAATGATCTAGGATAGGCAGATGATGTTATTTGATGCTGTTAAAGGTATCTTCACAGGATTTTTGCAATTGACTGAGCAATCCCCCACTTCCAGTATACTCCAGAATTCAGGAGTGAGGAACTATGGTCCTTTTATGTCTTGCGGACTTTAACTCCCAGAATTCCTGAGCCGTGTTGGCTCAGGAATTCTGCGAGTTGAAGTCCACAAATCATAAAAGGGCCATAGTTCCCCACCTCTGCTCCAGACAAACCAAATTCCAACTTCCAGAATTCTTAGACAGCAAGCTGACTAGGAATCTCAGAATTGTAGCACAGCAAATCTGGAGGACAGTGGTTTGAGAAAGTTATCTTAATGTATACCCCGAAGGTGAATGCCATGTAGGAAGGTGATCCCATTTATGAATTACTACAGAAAATTAACAACCCCAATAGAAGTGGAAGATTTAAAGAGAAGTGGTTAAGGTATATTGAACCAAATCTCATGGTTTTTCATTGTTGTTGCCATCAAGTGCTAAATGTCCTCTTTCTTTCCCTATTTCTAAGGTCAACAGCTACCTAGTGCCAATAGCATGGGGGGAGGGCAGAAGGGAAGCAGAATGACAAAAGTAGAATTATGGCATCTTAAGCCAAGCCCCCGCCCTGATTCTTTCATACCTGTGTCATGATACTGCATTTGCAAATGAAAGGAGCAGAACTAGTGGTATGATGTAGAAAGAGATGTTCTAAGTTTTACATAAGGACAATGCCATATCCTGGGATTCTCATTTTCCAGAAGACCTTCCATAGTCTGACATTGTCAACCCAACTGAAGGCTGAAGCACTTATTTATTTCTTACTATTCTTTGGCTATCCAGGATACATCAGCAATAATATCTCTCGTTCCTCAACCTGTCAGCATTCCATCGAAGTTTCAACAAACCGCTCAGCACTCAGATAGTAGTTAATACAAATCAGAGTTTATTGAAGAAACCATGTTGGTACATCTGGGAAAAACCTGAATCTGAAAACCCAGGTTTTTCCACACCCAAAAGAATTCAAAGATCCACCTCTTTACCA
>JANHFL010001761.1:281942-295931 GCA_032468155.1 Oxyrhabdium leporinum | reverse complement strand
ATGGCCTTGACACAATTACAAAGAATGTTGTTTTGTCTACAATCCCTTCTAACTACATGAGAAAGTAAACCCCCCTTAATTCCCATATACATTTATGTGGCAGCTTGCAGAGGCCTCACAATTATGGCTTCCAAAGCTGACACCACCTTTTCTAAAGCCAGCTTGAACATTTGGCATTTTCCTTTCCATTTAATCCACACTGGATGATCCTAAGCATTATTTTACTAACATAAGACTCCTATCTAATGGGAACCTGTGATGACACAAAGGTATATGGTACCCTAGGCCACATTTACTGATGGTATCATCTTCTGCCAAGGCAAACATTTGCAGCTTTAGAGTAAACCAGAAAAAAGAACATCATTGGTGCTCCCTTCAGCCTTGGCACCCTAGGCTCATGTTTACTTGGCCTTTGCCTAAAGCAGGCCTTGATGAGAGCTAATTATTAAACAATTGCTTCTGATACAAGGTTACTCTGAGATTTTCTGAATGGAAAACCATGTATGAAAGCCCCTTCCCTCTCCCACTTAATTGGCAATGACATTAAGCAGGTTCATTTATAGATAAAACCTGATGCTATGAAATCTCATAGGCATGTTCTTTCCAAATAACCCAACCCAGATAAATGCTGTTCTCACTTCCCTAGGTGAAGATGAAATAACCCTAACCCTAACCCTAACCCTTTCTCATTTCCCACTAGTGCCAGACCTTACCTCTTTTAGCTTCCAACCTTTAATCACTGAAGAACTGTCCAAATAAATACAGTATGACATGAAGATAATATAATTCATTGCATTAATCCTCTACTAAACAGCCAGTAAACTCAGGGAAAAGTCACTAAAAAAAAATCAATACGGCAGACACGTGTTCTTTGTCAATCCAAAACTTCATGGTCCACTTCCTTCTTGTCTTATTTTCTATGTAATATCTGCATACTCTATTGCTAATCAACATGCATTCCCGAGTCAGAAATCTGACAAAGAACACGTGTCTGCCGTATTGATATATTTTTTTAGTGACTTTTCCCTGAATCACCGAGGTGCTTTATAATAATGTGCATTTCTCCCACACTGCTACATTCCAAAAATTTAGCCCAGCCAAAATGGTGGCTGTAACAATGAAATCAAAGACTCACCACGACCACACAACCATCACGATCACCACTGCATGGTAATACTCTTAAAAGGGGTTGGATTTTGTTTCTATGGCGGGCTTGTCCAGGAAGGACAAATAGCTAGAGTGAGAAACGAAGAATTAAAATTCTCCTTCATGCAGAACTCCTGAGGATTTTATGAATGTATCCATACAGATTCCTTAGCAGCAGAATCAATGAGATTTGTATTCTTTCCAGCATGGGCATGGGAGTGGAGTTATTTGTTTAGTTATTCTATTTAGTTTAGTTTACTTATTTGTTAGGAACCTGGCCTAACCTAGAATGAGTGACAGAGAGGGAGACACATAAATGGATGCTTGGGAGAGAGGAGAGGAAAGAAAAGTTGGTTGCAGTAGCTTAAAAAAAAACTTCAGTGGGACTGAGGCACATAGGTCATCTATGAGGAATTTTAGCCATTTAGTTATTGTCCCCACCTTAACAGTTTTTTTTAAAGTAGAATTATACCTGAAGATAATAGGAAGTGTGTTTAGTTTCTTCTGTGAATGAAGGCAAATGTCCCAGGGTAATGTTGCAGGATCCAATCTGAGTCAGTCACCAGAACCAGAGATTTATTCTTCCAAGCTTTCGGACTTGTGCTGGAGCCCATCCTCAGGGAATTTCTCTCTCTTAGTTTTTCTCATCACAAATTTTCTCCCCCGACACCCCTCCTTCCCAAAAATGTTAAGGCCTCCTCTAAGTACAGTATATGCATTTGAGTTTTCTATATCTTTGACTGGAGTGATATCACCATAATAATGTTTCAGCCAAACATCTTAGCAGGAATCAGACTTCTTTATGAATGATTCCAGAAAGCAAGACAATCTTTGCTTTCAGAAAAATTATTCAAAAGATTATGCATTTCAGATCACAACTGATGGAGATACACTTAAGAAAAAGAACCAATTATGACGGAAAGACAAGTAAAGGTTGCCTCATGATGACTTTACCAGGTCAAAGACAAATGAAAAAACTTGGCTTTGATCCACCTAGGATTCTATAACTGTTTCAGCTGAGTTCTTCATCGTCTGATCGTAAAAAACTAATCCCCAGAGTTTATTCTAGTTAGCACTTGGATGGGAAATCTGAGTTATAGGCTAGACAGGTAAGTAGGAAAAATATCTCTGAGGACGGTATTGGCTAATCCATGGGCATTCACAAGAGGGCCAAGGGGAAGCATGTGATGAAATATACATTTCAGCATCCACCCTTTGAAGCCCATTTGCCTCTTTTGGGCAAATGGGCTAGGATGGCAGATTAAATTGTTTGTAATAATAATTATTGAATAACTCTAGAATGGCCTTTATTACATCCTGCTTTTCTCTTGTATTTATTTTAATTCAATTATATTAGTTTTCAACCCTATATTAGCTATTCAGAGTCACAGTTTGAAAATTGTTTGGCCATATAAATCCATTAAATGAACTAATCAACAGATAAACCAACAAATAAATAAATATAGTGCTGGACAAGATGAACCAGATATTTATGCCTGCTTTTCATTTCCTATTGGTAACATTAATGATGATGGTGATGATGATAATGACTGGAGAAAATAATAAAATACAAAAACCTGCAAGTAGGAGAAGATGTAGGAGATTACCACGTTGAGCACAAATGCAGTCAAATAATCATCAGTCCCTACACACCCAAATGAGACCAGGTCCAGCCCTCCTTGAAGTCTATTTACTTTTATTTGTCGCCAAGTTGTCTTGACCATTAGTAGATCATATTCTTGTATATGTTGCATGGAATAAACAATGCTTTTGAACTCTTTCCTGGTTCCTGGTTTCTTGTGCCTGACAGTAGAACAACTGTGGCAAAGGAAAGCAAATATGGTACCAGTAGTAAAAGGCACTTTGGATGCAATTCCAAAATATCTGGAACACCACTTGAACACCATCAGCATTGAGGAAATCAGGATCAGTCAATTGCAAAAGGCAGCTTACTTGGAATAGCTTACATCCTGAATAATACCTTTAACATCATCAAGCAACACCGTCTGTTTACCCCATGGTAAGGAATCGATAGGTGGAAAAAATGTCAAACCCAGTTCTAAACATCTGGCTGATTGTCCAATCAACCACAATAATGAATTAATATCTAGACTTGTAGGTCTCCTCAATTGATTTATATATTTATGTATTTTATCTGATTTATACTTACTGCAACTGACAAGACCCTTAAAGGTGCAAATACATACAAAACCATATAATAAAAATTCTGACAAAGATTCCCAAACTATACATACGTACATATATACATGCATGCATGCATACACATATTCTTTGATACTGTGTTTTTAATAATTAAATGTTCTTCCCCCTTTTCCTCTTTGTGAGGATAAACATAATAAACATAACACATATAATTCATTAATTCATTATTTACTCGAGTTGGGCTTTCAATAATACTAATTACATCATATTTGTCTCACAAGAAAATCATCCAAAATGCAGAATGCACAGAGAGCTTCTCCAATAAACTATCTCAAGGTGTTATCTAAGCTTTGTATTTGCAACATAATGGGCATCCTAATGAACATCAATACATCTGAAACTTCACAGTGATTCTAACATATTACTATGTACTGCTCAGTTCAGTGGGCAGGAACATCACAATGTTTGCCAAGATTGCAAACAGAAGCCTTTGAAAACCAGATGGGTGGGAGGGGAGAAAGATGTATGATTGAGTGAGGGTTTGGGAGCATGGATTGTAAACAGATGTCTTCAGGCTCAGGCAGGTCTTTCAAAGCTAATCCCTGAATGTGAGAATTGAGAGAAGAGCAATAGGATGAATATTTGAGGGAACTCCTTACAGAGTAAATGTGAAATAACAAGGATTTGCAGAGATGTGGTGGGGAATCTTGCAGAGGCATGGAAAACATTCCTGCATTAAAAAATGTCTTGTAAAGATCAATCTCCAGAGGTTAAAGTTTGTGGAATGATGCTATCAGTCAGTGCAGGAGGCTCTGAGGAAAAAATCAAACTCTTTGCAGAAGACCTTGAGAAAGGTCCTTCTGGATGATACTGGTATGATCAAGATACCATAAATGTTCTGCAAATGTGGCACAGTAAAACAATTATTTAAGATGCCTCTTCCCCTATTCCCAGGAGCTTGCAAGTTTCCAAGCCAACATGAAAGTAAATTGCAATTGCAAGAATGTTGACTTGTTTCATTATTCAATTATTTACAATATTTCACTTTCCTAGAAACTACTGTACTGTTTCTTGCTGTCCTTTTACTGACATCTCTGGGAAGGCAGATGGTTCTCTAGGGAAAGTCATTATGAAAAATCCTATGTGCCAAGAAATATCTATAGGCTTTTTAAAATCTGGTTTGGTTCATGCAGTCACTTAAACAATTCTGTTTTTAAGAATTGATCATCGTCAATACAGGATGGATTTGTTAGCATAAAAAATACCATTTGCTTATTTTGTTCCTCTTATACTGTGGGCTTAATATCTGAATTACATTATAGACAGTTGCAGGTGATAATTAAGACATTGGGATTAGGGTTTGGGATTCGTGCTGGAACCCATCCGCAGGGAGAATGACCACAGATTGAATCCTGCAACATTATCCTGGGGCAGGTATATTTACCTTCATTCGTATTTTATCAATTACCATATCAGCAACTCACAGTTTCAGGTTCTCCTACAGCAGCAATCCTTCAAAATTTTAATGACAATTAAAACAGTGCCAGAAGCATCAGTTATTCAATTAAAACTTATCTTCTCCATCTGGGAAGATAAGCCAACTCATTTCCTCACTATTGATCATTCAGATATGCTTATCGCTACCTTTCAGAAACAATCTGCTTCCATTATTATTAGATAGGGAAACTGAAAGAGCTCTTTCTCTCTCTCTCCCCCCTCTCTGAAGTTGAATATTGTACAAATCATTAATGGAATTACTTAATGGCTGCCAAATAAATAATAAATAATATTTTTCACTAACAGGATTCCTTCCATAAGGCCAAAAATGGACCACTGTTTGTACAGTGTATTAATACCTTTATTTAATGCTGGTAAATTCCAAAGCCAAAAATACCATGCGAGCAATTTTCATGTGCATTATTATGTATCTTAGGGAACTTTGAGTAAAGACTTACCTGAATTGTGGACAAAACAGGAAACAAGCTAATAATGACTTTTATATTATTCATTCCTGTCGAAATGTGGCATATAAATCTAATACCATATAAACCTGTTTAAACTAATATGTAGCTATTGAACTAATTCAATAACAGAAACCACAAATTTGATAAAACAGCTTGGATAAAGAGAAGTTTGGTTTATTTGCTCTCTTTTTCCTTCTGCTAAGCATTGGATCTAGATTTTATGAATGTGTCTACTTACCAGAATTAAAACCAGGAAAGAGAAAATACCTTCTCATTTTGTTCTTCCATATTTATAACAATAATACAAAAATTATATAATCATTTCAGACTCAATATAATCTAGAATAATTCAGTTTTGAGGAAAAAATAATTAAATTTATATTTTTGGTGAATTGATAGTGGTTGCCAACATCTGGTGCCATGGGATGTACAGTATATTACATAATTAATTTATTTTGAATGTATTTACTTTTCAGCAGAAACATTAATAGAACCAATAATAGCCATCAAGGATTAATGCGTTGACAACAGCTCTTTTAGGGCATATACATGGACAGACTGCCTTAGATGTTCCCTGTATACATTATTTTACTTTCTTGACATAGTTGGAAAAGATCCTTGTTAGTTTATAATAGCCAAAAATGAGAATAAACCTGTTAGCACTTTTCCAATTAATAAATAAAAGATAATATTGCAGATCACAAAGTGACCACTTTGGAGGGAAAAAAGATTTCAACACACCATTCAAGTAGAGATTGCTGAACTCACATATATCAAATGTTTTCAAGAATCTAAACAGTTCTCAACAAACACAATTAGTTTTTAATGCATTGCAATTATCAGTTGATAAGGTACTTGTAATCTGTCTCTCATGTAACCTATATCTGTATAACTAACCTACCTTCCTCTCTTTTCCCCTCCCTATGCCTCTTTCTTAATTAAAGTTGACATCAGTTTAACTAGCTAGTTCACTATCAAGTGACAAGACCAAGATCTGAACAAATGATTTGTCAAATTTTTCAATATTCAAATGTTCTCAGTCTAATAAACTGGTACTAAAGTAATATTTACCAGCAAGATAAGGATGTGTGCAAAGATATATGCAGATAGTTTTCTCCTTGATGATGTTTAGGAAGTCACTGAACACTGGGCTTTTTGCTCAAACCTCGCGGGAGGTTGATGGCACAGCCCTTGTCAAATGAGGGCATGTATATTTCTATTTTTGAGGCATTTATGATTTCTTTCTCTCATTTACAGTGTACTATTGTTCCTGTTTTTTAAGCTATATGTTGCCCAAAGTTCTTGGGAGCTGGGCATTTATTTGTTTAAATAAATGCAATACACACCTAAAGCCTAAAGTGGATTTAGGGCTGAGGTTTATGCCTAAATCTAAATCACAATTTGAAAAAGAGAATTCTTTGCTCTGACACTCCAGCCTGTAGAAAAAAAAACAATAGTTCTTTTCAAATAAGAGGAAAATTACAAGAAAATTAAAGCTTTCATGGCAACATACCAAATTTCATATACACCGTTCAGGTCTGATCATCTAAGAAAGCTCAGAGTAAAGCTAAATTTTGTTTAGATTCCTAAAGAAAATTCTCCACTCCCCAAGTTTGATTGATTGATCAGACTTATATTCTGCCACAATCAAAAGCACTGTTGTCGGTTCCCACATCAATAGAAGTACAATGAAACATCCATGGTAAAAGAATATAAAATAACATAACCCAAAGCAACACACTAATCGGTCACTTTCATGGTATCAGTTCATCTCAAAGATTCTCAACAATTACTCATAGCCTGAGGAAAGCCAGGGGAATGGAGCAGGATGAGGCAGATCAAATGGGGTGAGGGCTACTCCAAAGTGTGCACATACTTATGCTTTGTAGGCATGCCTTGTAGGCATGTCACTTCCATTACATCAGGAAAGTGGGGAATCACAAACAGATTCGCCTATAATGTAAATGGGTCAAGTTCAGACTGATTTGAAAGCACAACTGCTGTTCATTTACTTCAATGGTCTCCGAATCCTTCTCTCCCCCCCCCCTTTTTTTTTTTAGCTGTGTTGCCATCCTTTGTGATGTTCAGAGACAAGCAAATAAAGATTGGGATTTCGTGCAGGCCCAGATTCTGAATGGCACAGGTTCCAATCTATCTATGTTGAGGACTCAATGAGTTCTCTTACATATTATCCCATTGTGTACCATCCGATGATGTCATTTTGGGCTTCAGTTGTGGTCACCTTAAGAACCCTGTTGGATTAGAATAACAATACACTTTTCATGCAAAGAAAATGGAAATGATTCTTAAATTGCATGAGGTTCTCAGAGGGGTGTTTTGGCTGCTAGTAAAAGAATAGCAATTTCTATTTCGTTGAGTGAAATTGAAAATATGCTCTATTGCAGAGAGGCTCTTATCTACACCAGAATTGGGCTAGCATCCCTCCATGCAGAAGGCTCTACCTTAAAAAAAAGCAACCCCTACTAAATAGCCGCCCTAGTTTAATTTTTGTAATGAATGCTATTATATATGCATCAGCCAGTTTGATATGGTGGAGAAGATGCTGGAAAAAGAGTGGGGAAACGTTAGTGCTATTCTTGCCATAGGCAAGCGAGCCAGCTGGATAAACCCAGGCAGTCATTCCCTATGAATACTAGAGAAAAGACAGTGACATTTGAAAATGCTGCCAAGAAAATTACATTAACTTGTCTATATAATCACCAGAAGTCTGACTTGGCAAAAAAAAGGATACGTTCTATAGTATTATACGGCTGCCTCTCTGACCTGTGTACAGGTAATCCTTGACTTACAACAGTTCATTTAGTTACTGTTCAAAGTTACAATGGCACTGAAAAAAGTGAGTTATGACTAGTTTTCACACTTACGACCATTGCAGTATCCCCATAGTCACGTGATCAAAATTCAAATGCTTGGCAATTTTGACCCATATTTATGACGGTTGCAGTGTCCTGGAGTCATGTTACTTAACAATTGCAGGGATTCACTTAACGACTGTGGCAAGGAAGATCGTAAAACAAGACAAAAATCACTTAACAAATGTCTCACTTAGCAACAGAAATTTGGGCTCAATTGTGATTGTAAGTCGAGGACCACCTGTACTGAGGGAGTGGCTTCATAAAATTATTATTATGGTTAGTCGCACAGTCTGCTAGATGTTTAGACCGAATTTTGCATTTTTATCTACCTATCAAGTCCTTCTCAAGGACCCAGGATAGGCAGATGAGCCACGGTAGCGCAGTGGTTAGAATGCAGTACTGCAGGCTACTTCTGCTGCCTGCCGGCTGCCTGCAATTTGGCAGTTTAAATCTCACCAGGCTCGAGGTTGACTTCCATCCTTCTGAGGTCAGTAAAATGAGGACCCAGACTGTTGGGGGCAATATGCTGACTCTGCTTGGAGAGGGCTGTTGTTGGAAGAAATGTCCATCTGGGTTCAGTTCCAAGTGGGGGAAAAGACATTAGATTCATGGAAGTTGCTTGGAAAGAAGGTTTATTGATGAACAGGATCACATGCCTTGGAGATCTTGGGCGAAAAAAAAGGGAAGAGATGCTGAGGGTTTTATACCCTCTCTGGCTTTGAACTTCCTGGGGCATAGGCAGAGTGTCCTGATTGGTTGCTGTCAAAGGTCATCATAGCTAGCTTTGTGTTGTGTGCTAAGTTTGGTTGAATCTTTCTGGGTGATGCAATGAAGGGCAATTAAATGACTCTGCCTGAAGGAAGTAGATCTTTGTTATGTAGAATGGACTGGCTCAGGTCTTAATGGCCCATTAACAAAGGGGGGGGTGAGTTTCTGCCTCCCTTTTAGGGGACATATTCTACCCTTTTAATATTTCCTAAAATATTTCATTTTTCTAGGAGAGGGGTGGGTTTTAACTTCCTACACTGTAAAGCACTGCAAAGCAGTATATAAGTCTCAGTGTTATTGCTAAATGCTATTGCTGTTCTTGTTTGATGGTTTTATTTATTTATGCAAGCTGTTCCAAATAAGGTTGCCTTTTAACATTGACTGATGGTAATGGTCAAACAGCTGCCTGCTAGGAGGGAATCTCAGTTCTGTGGCAGGAAGCAACAGCTGGCAACCTTCTCTGCCAGCTTCTCCACTGACTTTCTGGGGAAGCCAGCAGAGAAGCTTGCAAATGTTGAACGCATGATTGAAGGACCCTTGGCAACTGATCGTAAGTGTGAACAGAATGCCAAGCACACAGCTTGTGATCATGCGACTGCAGGGGATATTACAATATTTTGTGTTGACTGGAAGTGCTTTATGGGATGTAAAGCACCCATTCTGTGCCCTTTGTAATTCTAAACCATTGTTAAATTGAGGACTACCTGTGTACACTGACATTAAGTCTTCATCTACCTCTGCTGTTAATTTTCCCATCCTTCAAGATGCATGCCATCTTGGAACATTTCTATATATACATATACAGGCAGGCATATGAAGAGGAAACTGGAAACATAAAGTGTTGCATATTGTTAGGAACATTTCCATTTTTACAAATTATTATCAAGTCTTATTATATTCAGGAATCTAAATAATAAGAATACTGTCCTATTTTTCTCAATTATCAGAGAAGGTACGGTAGTACCCTCTGCCATTTCATACAGCAAATATAAGCATCCTCGTTTTTATGTGCATATCCATTACTTTGTTATTTATAAAAATGTCTAGCCTTTTAAAAAAATTAACAGTAATCTAAAATATATGATGCAGGTTTTCACTGTCTTTGCTACAGTGCAATTTAACAAGAGCTTGAATAGGAAAATCACAGCCTGTAAAAATGTGTGTATGTGTAAATCAAATCTTTATTTCAGTCATAGCAATATATATTTTCACTTAAAAGGTTGAAAAGTCAAGGATTGAGATCGGCAAGGTCATCTGCTGAAATGAGAAGCCATTTTTCAGTACCTATTTTTAAGGCTTGGAAGGAGAGGTTGGGGGGGGGGGGGAATCCTGCCTGAAATAGTGCTTAACTAAGACTTCTTGCACTTAATCTTAATGATTTTCTACAGAACTGGCTGTCTGGATGTTCTGGTCATCCAGTCTGCCAGTCCAGGAATAAATTAAAGTGCAGGGCACAAACGGAGAGGAAAAGGCATTATTTTTTATTTTCTAATGATTGATTAAAAGGGATATCAGGATTCCTTAAAAGAGAATTGCATTTAAAGAGTTCGCTTTTATGCAATTATTTGTAAACACTTATGTGAATGAACATAGTAAAGAGGTATAGGGCACCTTGACCAGTTTAGGGAACAGTTTTCTAAAATGCTGAGTTTTGAGATATAAACATTACAACTTGTCACTCCTCTCTTGTAATCAGATCAGAGTTCTATCGGCAGCCCTTACCTTCCAAGAGAGGTTGTCTGGAGTGGAACAGAACTAGAATCACTTAACAGCATCCTAAATCAATGCCAATCAACACCAGCCACATGTAAGGAGGAACTATCTGCCCTTCAAAGCATCTTCAGAAATAGCATCTTCAACATCTTCAACCTTTCCTTCCTGTCAGTTTGGTTCTTCTCCCATTTTCTCTCACAATGTAATGCTGCAAACTTTGAGGAAGAAAGGTTTCTGATTACTCCTACTTCTGCACCTTGGGTTTGGGGGGGGGGAAGGGGGAATCAGAGCTACATTCCCCAAAGAAGTCAATGTCTGCAGGACTGGCTCACCCTCTAATTTTGCAAGCTGGCTGAGATGGTAGCCTGAGAAAAAACGAAGGTTGTCAGCGGAGATTGTTCTTCAGCCCTAACCCTAGCCTTCTCTGTTAAGTCAAGGCATTTATCTCTAGGATTTACATTTATGAGATTATTTCAATAGGAACTTTGTAATTGCAATGCCTTCTCTTAGGAACTAGCCCTCGTACCAACATTGCTGTTTTTAAAGTAACAGGCAAAATTGCAGGCACAAATTTAGTTAAGTATTTTCATTTATTTCCTCTAACTCCTTTTTCAAACTCATTATTACTCATACTCTTATCTGTTGTTTATTTTGTATTGCTGTATTATTTTTCCAACTTTTTGAGAACCATTTTAATCTGGATTCTTAAATAGCCAGCACCTCAGGACACAGTTAGCAGACTGAATTTGGCATCATAAACCTTAACTAAGCTCTGTGGCAGAATGGAATCCTAGCCTGACTTTTCATATATTTTGCAGTGAAAAACATAAGACCATATTATACAGGCATCCACAGTTACCTGCACATTATATTTCATAATTAATTATTTTCCAGGCAGCAACTTCTGAACATAGTAGACTGAATTTACTTTCATCTTATAATTAATGACAAAATCTTTCCCTCCTGTCTTTCTGACAAGTGCCAACAGCTGTTAGACTTTACAAGTTATTTTGACCCATTTTCTTATTATTTGGTTGCTTAGACGTTAACTTTATGATTTTTCTTTAAATTGAAGAGTATGTTACAAGGGGGAGGAAGAGATGAGTCTAACATATATGCTTATTTGTATTTCATGTTTCAGAATATATTCTAAAATATTATGTTTTTGACTTATGTGTTTATTTATTAGGATTATCTAAATCACTAATTGAATATTAAAGCTATGCAACTTTTAAATAAGACAACTAAAACAAGTATATTAATCTTGACTATATGTAGAATGATCCACTCAACTTGGATTGTTGAGACTTTCCAGAAAAATCAGGAAGACAATGAAGATTTCAAATCCAAACTTCCATGGTATCATTGGATATAAATGCAGGATATAGATGAAGGTACTCCAAGTCTAGATCAGTCTTTATGCATGTTACTGGTAAGTTCTAGAGGTTTGACTTGGATGCTTGCAAATAGTAATATTTCCAGTTATATTAAAAGCTCATATCCATACGTATCTGTTTTCCTTCAAAGAAACACATGGTAAGTATAGGTAGGAAAAGCAGATGTCAACCCATTTACATTCTTCTACATGTGTTGCTGGAGAAACGAGTATCAAGTTATCCCCCCTTTCACATGGGACTGAGGAGCATTTATCATCTGAAAAAAGACTGCGGAAAGGAAAAACCCATTTCCACAACACCGCATTCTTGACTACAGAATACTTATTATTTTTTAATGTATTCAGCCTTTCCTAGAAACAGTTTCAAGGTAGTTCACAGCATATAATAAAAATGACAGTACAATTTGGTTAATAATAAAATGAATCAAATGAAACAGTGAAGTTCCATGTTCCATAAATGCCACAGAAGAGCATTAGATTTATTGTGCTTGTTTAAAGCTGTGATTTAGTTGATTGCAAATTATTCAGTCAGTGGGCTAAAGGAAAATGCAGTTTTGTCAGCATAGACAAAAGTAACAGAAAGGAAGCCAAAGCAGGGAGTAGACCAAGGATGTTGACCCAGAAGCCCACCCAAGCTTCTGGGTCCCACAAGAAAAACATGCAAGATTGATGAAACACATAAAAGGGTCAACATTTATCACTGCTGCTTGCTAAAAATGAGAAAAGGCTACTTTTCTGATATCTCAGACACCCAAGCAAGAAGAACTACAAAAATAATGCCCAGGAATTTGAACTAGGCTCAGAAACTATTGGAGTATTTGGTCTCTGCTAAGGAATACTGGTTTATATATTCTAAATAGATATTTTCATTAAAAAAATAACTATTTTCTGAATTGATGGAAGTATATAGATGGCTTCACAAAGCTGAAACTGATGTGATGTGATTCCCATTTCTGGATTCTGCAATTCTGGTTATGGTGACACATGTCCCCAGCTGAACAAAGATGCATTTGGATGGAATAAACTCAGAACAGAGTCATGTCTAAAGAATCTCTAAATTACAGTAGCAGCTACTATGTAAGAGACAAGTCTTTCAACCTATAACACTGTAATGGAATGCGAGAATAACCTTGGAAGGTGGGGGAGGGAGGTAAGAAGAGATGCTTCCTAGGGAATGGTCAGATCAAAGGGAGAGAACCCGCAGGTGATTAACAGGCAGAGAAAGAAACATACAAAGGATCCGTCTCAACTTACCAGAAGGTAAAAAGAGATGATGAGAAATTTGTACCCTCAGACATCGCAAGATTGATGTCAGCCTTCCAAGTAGGCCGAACAGGAAATATTGTCCAGGTAAACTAATTCTACTTTCTGATAAGGCTACATTAAAAGAATCTTGAAAGAATCTTTAAATCTGAAAGTATGAATCTCCTGGCTTGGGTTTTATGCTGCCTGTTGTAGTGGATCCTTTCAAGTTTTTCCCCTCTATCCATTAGACAACTACCTTTTATCTGATTATTTCCCAGGCAGCATCTCTCCCTCCTCCGTCTTCCAAAGTCATTCTCACATTCCATTAGAGATTGATTGAGTCTTCATATTCAGAAATTGAAGAGCTGAATTAATCTGAGGCTCAGCCTGCATCACAGAGATTAACTGAAGAGGGAAGAAGGCACAGATGCAGGTTAAGTCAGCTGATCCAGAATTTGAGCTAGACAAGATCCCCAAACCCAGTAATCTGTTGCAAAGAGAAGAGCAAAGGAAATCTGGCCATGTACTTAAAAGAAAGAAGCACAACTCCATTTAGTCAAGCTGATAAGGCTATATAAGAGAAAACTTTGGTCACTAGTTCTCTGTGTGGTAAACAACCTGTCTATATGCTGCTGTTGTCATCCCATTTCTGGATTCTGCAATTCTGGTTATGGTGACACATGTCCCCAGCTGAACAAAGATGCATTTGGATGGAATA
>JANHFL010001761.1:270750-281842 GCA_032468155.1 Oxyrhabdium leporinum | reverse complement strand
ATGTGAACCGCCCCGAGTCCTCGGAATGGGGCGGTATATAAATTTAATAAATAATAATAATAATAATAATAATAGGGACTATCAAGGCTGTAGACAGGGATATCAAAAAAACCCCTTCTAGAATTGTTTGCAGTGGAAAATCACTTCCATATTGTTGCCAACAAAAACATGGTCCCCATGAGTCAAGCTCAATATTTGTCTTTACTTTGAAACACCCCCCCATCCATTAGTGATTTGTTGTGTACCTGCCAGTTCTTCCTGCCAGACTATCAATGTACATTATCCACAAGAGAGACGTGTTCTTTATCACATATAGAGAGAATCAAATTATCCCTGCCCTTCCCATCTCCTGGAAACAGAAGGAGATTGATCATTTTAAAACCAGCTGCAAAAGTGACAAGATTGAGGCTGGGAAAGATTATGATTTGCAATTTCCCCATAGTCCTTGAAAAAAGTTTAAAAGCTCAGGGAAAAGTAAAATCCAGATAAAAGGAAGTAGAGGTCTTTGTTTTAAGTTAATAAAATATGTATTGGGAAAGTGAGCCATATTTTTAATTTATGTCTCTGTATCATGTCAGACTCTACATGTTCTTTGTTTTCCTGTATAAATCAAGAAATTATACGTAATTCCAATTTTCCAGTCAAATCTCAGATTTATTCATGAAGTTATCCTATTTCTATTGAATCTTCCTGTAATAATTATTTGAGCACTTCTCCAATATCCCTTTGCAAAAGTTTTTAGTCAAAAATTATTTATTTATAATAGATCAAAATCATCTTATAGTCTGCCCAGAACATTGTATTTTTTCATGATTCTTTTATTTGTTTTACTTAAATTGTCAGAAGAATCATCCCAACTTGCATATCATTTTTCTCCTTCAACATTAAATGTTTGCATCTAATTTAAAGTTAGCATTTTCATACTTTATATTTCTTTTAAAAATAAGTTTCATTTTGTTTGTATCCTATGAGATTGGTTTAATTCCCAAGGCTGGGAGGAAGGGATGAATCATCTAATCACATGCCCATATACTATGAAGTCAAAAAGTTACACTGTAGAAATTATTTCAGTATTTCCTTTTTGACTTGAAACCCTTATAAGGTAGCAATAGTAACTACCAAACACTATCCCACGTCTGTAGTCTGAAGACTCGGAGGAGGTTTTTATACTTCCAGCCTTCTAACCCACTTGCCACAAGGTTGAATCTCTAGCCAAAGATCCACCGTTCCCCTTTCCACAAATAATATGTAGTTTAATAAACTACAATAATTTTGTAGTTTAATTTATCATTAGTTTGCCTACATCTACTCCATTCATAACTCTATGTATCATTGTCTGGAGTTCAGTCCACTCTAAAAATTAGTAAGCAAAGCAGGACTGCTGATTTTTCTTGTCTTTATGAAGATTTATGGTGAAGGAGAAGATCAGAATAAAACAGTGACAAAAAATGCAACACAAAAGTTGTTATCCAAGTAATGGGGAGGTTTCTCTGTACAAAGGATACACTTTATAAGATATCTAGATATTTAGTTCATTATTTGAGGGAGGGTTATAGGCTTGAAGGAGGAGCTGAATAAAACATACGATGTCCCTTTGTTTCAGAAAATCCCAGTCTCTCATTGTGATTTGGCATTGAACTGGAGCAGATTTTCCTTTCTCCAACTTTTCATGGTAGTTGATGATGTTCTGTGAGTGAGTGAGTTAGGGATGGGTTGGAGAAGAGAAATGTTTAAATAAGGTATAAATTAGGCATTCAAGAAAATTCACCCCTATTTTTTAATACATGGTTTGAATAGCTTATACAGAGTTTAACAAACAAGAATAAAAATAAACAGTGATGATATAATCAGATACAAATATATAGACGTACATATGTAATGGTAATTAAAACAAGCTAGAACTTTATAATGTTAATAATATTAATACAGAATTGACTTTTTTTAATAAATAGTTTTTTTAAAGTCTGTGTAACAACCAGTTATTGACTATTCTATTTTTTAAAAAAATTCTGAAGTGTAGTTTGTTGTTATACAAGAAGTATTAGAAGAACTATTTAAAATTATGGTTTTTTTGTTCATGGAAGTCAACTTTTAAACTCAATCATTTCTGATCAAGAACCTCACTTTACAGTAGAAAGTCTATCATAGATATTAAACATTGACTCCTATGGCTAGAATTAAAAGAACATAATGTCTACATGCAAAAGCAGAAGGGTATATTCTGAAGCATCAGTGCTGGCCATCAACTCTTATTCTTCTGTTGCTTTTTCTTTGGACAGTTGAAGGCTGACATCTGTTCTTCTTACAACAATGGGCTAAAGCTGTTTTGCACAACTCAAGGCCTTTTTTCTGGGTCAAGGTCATTCTTTTTGATAAAGATAAAGATGATGGAGAAGAGCAGCTCAACAGCCTTCTTCCCTACCTGCTTCAGGAGTAATGGGTGACCTTAGACAAGTCCCTGCAGAATAGTCATCATGTCTATCAAACAATTTATGATGCCTAATTACATCCTAAATTACAATGGGCTTCTTTTTTCTTTATGCCTCCTGAGACATGTTATGTCATATCATGTGAACCCTCCTAAAAAGAAAAGCATGAACAATGCTCAAAATAAATTCTGTTAATAGGAGATGGGGTATGAAAGGATGTAGCGCTTATCGCACATTGTTAAGTTCTTCCATAGTCAGAGTTTTTCCAGTTATCTTCTGAGAGGAAAATTCAGTCACAGTTAATTTTTCTTTGTCTTCTAGTGATAAGGATTTTGCAGTGGCACAAAAGCCATCTAGTGAGTTGCCAACTGGATCTCTCTTGATGCAGCTCTTAGGAAGGTTTCGGCTATAGTAGGAGTACATGATGCAGTTCAAAAAAGCAAGCAGATAAATAAGAAAGCCTGGTGAGGAACTGGATTCACCTTTCTGTTCAAACTGAAACATCGCCCAGGAATCTCACAGAGAAATCCACCTTGTTTTATTTTAAAAGGAAACTGCTCTGTCTTTCGGTGTCCAAATCACATTTATTTGTTTAGGCAATTTAAATACTTTGCACATTGAAACCTTACATAGAAGATTATAGAAAGGAAAGTTCAAGAAAATAAATGGGAATCAAAATATGCATATATATGCTGTAAATGAAAAATATTAATGCTACATTGATATAAGTACCACAAATAGAAAAAAAATGTATTTAAGAAAACTGATAAATTCTCTAGGTCTAAATTAAATTTGCCATGCAAATATTTTGTACTCAGGATATGGTAAAAAGATATTCGTAAAGGGAGAAACTCTTGTATCCATCAGTTAGAATGCCTATCTAGCTTAGTGTCCAAACTGGGAGCAAGACATCTGCCTTGAGTAACCCTCAAAAAAGCTTTACTGTATTTGAAGCTTATGATGAACTCTCATGCAGGGAAGTATAAAATAGTTTATTGTTTTATTACTCATAAAATAATAATAACATATGTGAAACCTATCTTACAAAAACTGCTTAGCAGTGACTAAGTATTCTTTAAGTTACTGATGCAGAGATGATTTAGGAATTCCTTCTCCTTTCCCTTAAAATTAGGATAAGAGGCTTCAAATGTTAAGAGATGGTTCTCAATGCAATTTAAATTGCATTAAATAATTGATGTTAGAGAGAAAATTCTAGGACTTATCTCTATGCAGTGCATTTAGAACATCGTTAATAAAATAAAAGTCGGGCTCATTGACAAATAGAGCTAAATGAAGGCCTTCTGAATTATATTTGAGTAATATTATTAGATTCAGCCTCCCTTGTTAAGAAGGCATGCTTCCATACAAATCAATAGACATAACAACTAACCACAGAAGGAGACTGTTATTGTACCTCCAATTATTTTTCAACCCAGTCTCTCAGGTTAAAAAGTCTCTGGGTTTTTAAGCCAGTACCTTAACCCACAGTACCAAACTGGCTCTCCAATCATGCTACCAACCCCATCAGTTAAGCACTGTCATTTTGTGGAATATAGCTGGGATATATCATGGTGCAAGATTTATGGATAGACGATTGACGTCTATTATTGGACTTATGTCCTGCTGTTTTGTGAAAGGGCTAATTAAAATATAAATAAACCATAACCAAAATACTTCTTGAAATAAAATGCAAAGACCCTTGCTTCTTCGTATGTATCATCACAAAGCTTCTCCCGCACACAAACACATACATACAGACATACACAAACTCACATTCTTTCGTACTTCACATTTTGCCTAGGTACATCTAAACATTCTTATATTTTGGCCCTTAGCAGCTGTAAAGAAGACATGTGGAATCTATGATAATCTGTGATTTTCAACCATCGACAATGCTAGAAATCACAGATTACAAGGTATAGATTTTTTATTCTCTCCCCTGTGTTACTCTTCCTGCAACATGATCTCTGGTTTGATATTGTCCTTGAACGTATACAGACTGATCTGCCCTGGTTTTTACTATTCAGAGCGAAAGTGGACATTTTTTTCCTCATCCTCCATCTGCCTCCTTCAGAGCTCCTATTTCACACTTGACTTGCACCAAATAGCCCACATCTTTGGGCACATTAGCCCGGCCTATGCAGTCTTGCTTCTGTTCCTTTTCCTTCGAAATAGTTCTTAATCTCCCCACCCCACTTCCACTTCGCCAAAGGTGAATCTCATCCTAGCTTTGTGTAATCCTAGCATGCCAGTTTCACAGAATAAAAGCCACTCTAAACAAGAAAAGCTCTATTTCATCTTTTTTGGACTTGAATCACTTACTTGTTCCATATGAGTGGTTGGAGAGATGGGCTGTCACCAGAAATGGCATTCTGGTACCCAATTCTTCCACCTTCCTCCTTTGCATTGCCTAGTTCATCAATCTTCCCTGATTGGTGCCTTCCAGAGCATCAGGCAATACAGGTAGTCCTTAATTTCCAACAGTTCATTAAATAACCATTCGAAGTTACAAAATCACTGGAAAAAGTGACTTATGACTTATGTTTTTCACACTTGCAACCCTTACAGTATCCCCCTGGTCACATGATCAACATTCAGATGCTTGGCAACTGACTCGTATTTATGGCGGTTGCAGTGTCCTGGGGTCATGCGATCACCTTTTTTCCAACCTTCTGACAAGCAAAGTCCATGGGGAAGCCAGATTCACTTAGCAAACATGTTACTAATATCACAAGTGCAGTGATTCCCTTAACAATTGTGGCAAGAGAGATCATAAAATGGGGGCAAAACTCACTTAACAAATGTCTGACTTAGCAACAGAAATGTTGGGCTCAGTTGTAGTCATAAGTCGAAGACTTCCTGTGCTGTATTCCCCAATCGTTGGCCGGAGTTTTGTCTTCGGTGTTTCCTGCTGCTTCTGCCATGCATTATGGTTTATCTGTAAGGCGTCTTGAAAGTATCTGAAATGAGTGTTGGTGAACAACTGTCATAATTAATATATTAGAGTGGGAAATGCTTGAGATTGAATTGTCCTTTTTAGAGGCAGACCCACTTTTGCCTTTGCTTTATGTGCTTCCCTTCAAACTTTTTACAGCAAAATAGAGAAACCATATAGAGCTTGGTTCCTGAAGTTGTTCCCAATCCCTTTACCAGCAGGGACCCATTTGCGCACATTTGTGCATTGTGCATTGGAAAGCATATGGCAGACTGCATGGGACAACTGACCAAGGAGGAGCATTATGAATGTTTCAGTCCAATGCCTTGCTTTCCAATAGGAATGCATCAAGGGGATTTGATGGGGGGGGGGGGTGTTCTGCAGTCACTAGCTTTATCTGGTCCATTTTTAAAACCAATCTTTCTTTTGCTGGCTGTTTTCTTTGGCTCCATACCAAATTTGGCCCCATTCTGTTCAGTTTTCAGTGAATTCTCATGCTAATAGAGGTTTATTTGTTGTGAATGCTACAGTGAGGTGAAGTCAAGTGATCAAAGTCAAGCTGTTATGTAAATATGCAAAATTATTCAATGACGAGCCTTTGCTGGAATTATCTCAAAGTTGTTTATATTTTAAATGCAATATTAGGACTTGTAGATTTTAGGGTACAATATCAGGATTTTTAAATTTCAGGAAAGAACTTTCACAGTCGTTGTCGACTCGTCGTCATTATCATCATCACAACAACTGAGATGGTTGAAGACTTCAACAAAACATTTATCAATTGTGGCTTGGCAGCGACCCATATAGACAAAAATAATAAGTTAAAATAGGGTTGTCTGTTCATATGATGCATCTGTCTATCTGGACACTGAGACACATCGCAGTTGGGACCATCCATAGCCATAACAATTCCAGCTGTCAATTTTCAACTATTTGACTATGATTTGCTTTTTTTTTTTTTAAAAAATCTGTTTTCCATGGTGAGATGGCACCTGTTAATAAGAAATAAGAACTTAGGGCTGATACTAGGGTGTATCTAATTCCTCAACATCCTTGACTCCTTGATGTTTTTGTGTCATTACATCTTGTCTTGACCTTTAGGCTCTCTTCCCCCAACCTGACATTGCTTAAAGAGGTGAGATCTTGGAACTCATTAACAGTTGATAACTAGTTCTTTCAAAGGAGAAACTGAAATATGGTACATAAGAGAGAGGAAATTTATAAAATTTCATCTAAATTAAAGATCTATACCAGAAGTGTGAAACTCAGTTTCATTGAGGGCTGCATCAGGGTTGTGTTCGACATCGTGGGGGCAGGGTGTGTGGCTACAGTGGGCGTGGCCAGCATGATGTCACTTGTGTCCTTGAATGGCTGGGTGGACTGGACATTATCATTTGAACTACTAAAAGTCCATGTATTTGCCATACGCTAAATAAATAAATTCTTGGGCTGAATTGGAGGATCATTTCTATCAGGATTGGGATGACGATCCAATGATTTGCATTTTCAGCTTCAAGAGACTTCTCTTTCTCTTTTTCTTTTTCTTCTTTCAAATGGTTTTGTGAATGGTTCCTTGGTGGCAGCCATGATCTTTCTTTGTCAGAGACTCTCCTTTCCCTTTTAATCAATGTCAGTAATCCTAGCAATCCTCTGAGATTCCCTAGCCCAGCCTTCTTCTTTTCCATTTTCCTTGTAGTTTCTCTTGAAGAGATTCCAACTGATCCTATAGGCAGGCTGATTCATATGTGAACCTCAGCCATGGTTAACTTGTTCTTATGTGAACTCAGGTATTGTTATTTGTCTGTCATGACTGACAATTAAGCAAGCAGGAATGGACTCAATACAGTTAATAAATTATGGTTTGTGTCATAGCATTTACATGCAATCTCAGCCATTGTGGCTTATCTAACCATCTACTGTAATACTCAACCAGTGACCCCAAGATGGTTATTGAATTTACAAGCCAGAATAAATTGATATTCTCTAAGAGATAAATTTAAGTGAAATTCCAATGGCTGCCATGTGACTGCTCTGGAAGATTCATAGAGAAATAAAAAGTTGGAAATGTATTTATTTACACAATTTATACGACTGCCCATCTCAAGCACATGACTTTGATCAGCTAGCAAGAAATAAAAGCAATATCATAACAAAACAATAAATAACAAATATAGCATCCCAGATAAAACCAATCTGTATAATCATTATATGGTCTCAAACCCAAACAGGCCCCCAGTCTCAGTAACAGAACCAGATCTCAAAGCCCTTATGGCAAGCATATGGAGAGCCAATTCAGTGTAGTAGCTAAGGTGCTGGCCTACAAATCAGGATACTGTGCGTTCTAGGGCTCCCCTAGGCATGAAAGCCAGCTGGGTGACTTTGAGCGAGTCACTTTCTATGAGCCCAATCCACACCATAGGGTTATTATTGTGGGGAAAATAGGAGACAGCTGTATTAGGTATGTTTGCTGTCTTGCATTTACCAACTATATGAGGATCTAATCTCTGAGAAATGATGTTTCAGAGGGTGGGCACCATAAAATTGTTTAACAGTATCACTTAACACTACACTGGCTTTCATAAAGATCTTAGGACTTCATTTGGAGATAGGAAAACACTACCTTCTGAATAGTATTTATTTATTTGTCAAATTTAAATGGCCAGCCATCTCATATAAAGTGATTCTGGGCAGTGCACAATAAAACTTACTATTAAAATTTATTGCAAAACCAATTAAAACAAATTCAAATAGTAATCATAGATAAAAGTACGTATTGTTACAGTCTAACTTTTTATCATTCATAACCATAATGACTGGCCATCATGGTTCGTGCTGAATGAAAATGGTATTTAGAGGTTCTCCAATCTCCATCCAAATGCTGAAATGCATAAAAGATTGCAACAGGGACGATTGATGCTTGGGGATTTTTGCGGTAAATTTAGGGGATAGCTTTGTCCAATACTTAGTCAATTTTTGGAAAGTTGAGGTGACTCAGGCACTAAATAGGACTGCTCCCAAGTGGATTCTCCTTGTCCCCAATTTTAGAGGATTCCATTGTATTTTGATTCAGAAAGCCAATATTTTCTCTTGATGAGGTTGTATTCAGCCTATAAGAAAAAGTTCCCACTCTGAGCACTTATAGATCCTGAAAAAAAGAGCAATAGGCACCATAGTAAGGGGACATTTGCCCAACTTCAACTGCTTTATCAGTTGGAGCTCTTCCTAGAACAGTTGGATTACTGTGATTTACTCAGTGTGGTGCTGTCACTCCCTCGACAACCACCTGAGAATTCCAGCTGGTGCAAAATATGACTGTGTGCTTACTAGTCAAATTCATGAATGACACGTGAAACTGCCTCTATGAGAGCTACATTAGCAGCACTTTGTATAACTGAACCAGCAGGTTATAACTTATCAGACATAAATGTCTTGGTTCTGGGATTTTTTGAGACTCAACAGAACTTTCTCACCAGTATGGGAAAACAGACAACACAGGGGAATGTTGCACTATTTTATGATCTTTCTTGCCACAGTTGGTAAGTGAATTGCTCCAGTTGTTAAGTTAGTAACGCAGTTGTTAAGTGAATCTGGCTTCTCCATTAACTTCGCTCGTTGGACGCTCATGAAAGATGATTGCATGACTCCAGGATATTGCAATCATC
Source organism: Oxyrhabdium leporinum (assembly GCA_032468155.1). NCBI lineage: Eukaryota > Metazoa > Chordata > Lepidosauria > Squamata > Cyclocoridae > Oxyrhabdium > Oxyrhabdium leporinum. The sequence goes on along the minus strand of JANHFL010001761.1, from coordinate 272,816 downwards.
ATAAATACATGCCAGTAACCAAGCATCCAAATTTTGATCACGTGATGACGGGGATGCTGCAATGGTCATAAGTGTGAAAAACAGTCATAAGTCACTTTTTTTTCAGTGGCATTCAAACAAACAAATAGTCATAAGTCAAAGACTACCTGTATAGTAAGCCTCCAAGATGAACTTTAGTTCAGCTTTAGCCATGGAAACTCACTGGGAGGGTTTGGGCCAGTCATTTTCTCTAACCTAGTCTTACTCGGTGTTGCATACACTGATTGTGTACATTACCTTGAGCTCCTGGAGGAATAGTAAAATCTCAGGCTAACAAATAACATTTGCAGGCAAGGTGAGAAGGCTAAATATATGAATATTGATGAAGCAAAGTGATTTCAAAGGGGGAAGATAAGCAAGTCGGATAGGAAATTCATTTCCTCATGCTGCTAAAAGGCAGAGTTTGTTAATATGCAAAAGAAAATAGTAATTAATCTTCTGGAGAATCTATCTCACAATTAAAATTAATAAACATTCATAAAGAACATACAACATTATGCTTCAATACTTTATAGAGATGCTGAAGACAGAATTCTAACCGGTAGCTAATGAGTGGCAGATGATAACAGCTTAGCTATTGCTATTCTGGAAAGTTGCCAAAATGGAAATACTTACAGATAATATGATTCTGAAAGCATAAATCATGAATAAACACATTCTATTCCTAAGTAGTTCTCCACTAGACTGACAGAATGTACCCCCTTCCTTCTGTTGCGTTATAGAACTTCACATCCAAGAAGCATGAATGGTGTCTTTAGCAGAATGGATTTAATAGTGTGTACACCATGCATTTTATCCCATTCTTAAATCAAGTATATGAACATACATATGGCCTCATCGATTATTGCTAAAGGAGAACAATCAAATGCTTCTTGAAATACCATATTTCCATTCAATAATAGGCGACTACTTAGTAACCCACTAATAAAGGTGGGAAGATGCTTGCTTCCTAAGGAACAATGATAAGAATGCTGTAATTCAATCAATGTAGAAGTGCTAAAAAAAATGACCATTTTTATTAAGGCCAGAGATATGTTTGAAAGAGATATAGGAGGCCTACAGCTTCTCAGGTCTGCCCACTCAGCCCACGAGAGCCTCCTCAAAGACTCTTCTGCCAACATCATCAACAAAGGCTGTTCTAATTGGACCTTTGAAGAAGAAGAAAATGTTGCCAAAGCAAATTTCAGTTTCCTCCAGAGAAGAGATAATAAGGAATTTCATTCCCTCAATCCTCCCACATGGAAGAAATGAATGATATTCATTCATTCACCCATTTCAAGTCCTGACTTTGATATTGATGCATTTGGATAGTGAGATTCCCCAATCCAATTCTGAACAATGTTTTTTAACTAGACAGTATAGTAACAATCGGCCAGGGAAATTCATCCATGGAGGAAACCATCGCTCTGTTTGCCAATCAGGCTTGTTGATCAGAAGAGAAGGCGTTAAAAAAAAACCTAATTTCAGTGGGCAGAGCAAATGTATTTATGCATTTAATCAATGCGCTTATTATTTCCTTCTTACCTGCCTCAATGGCTAAAGCAACTGCAGGCAGCAGACGTGGTGACAAACAATTAAAACAGCTAGAAGAAGAAAGAAAAAAATACCAAAAAATAATAAAAATGCAATATTGTTTATTTGGAAACAAACAATCCTATATAATACTCAACAGGCAGGTCCAAAAGCACCAGGCCCTGCTGGAAAACCCAGGTCTTCATAGCTTCGCTAAAGAGCAGTGGAGTCAGGACTGTATGGATTTTAGGGAGAATGCTATTGTACAAAACAAGGAATAGGGACATGTGATACCTTAGCATTTTTAACCATTGTTCTGTTAGAAGATAAAACCCACCCTTCTCCTAGAAAAATGAAATATTTTAGGGTATACTAAAAAAAGCCAGAATATTTTCCCTAAAAGAGAAATAAAAACTCAAATAGAAATTCAGAGAGGCAGAAACTCAGCCCCACCCCCCTTTTGTTAATGGGCCATTAAGGCCTGAGCCAGTCTATTCTACATAGCAAAGATCTAC